>JAOANR010000005.1:20156778-20175975 GCA_030278955.1 Hygrophila difformis
AAGGGGATTGGAAGTGTGCAGTGGGCGGGCAGCTGGGAGCTCGAGATATTCTAGAAGTCGAGCTTTATGGTATTTGTCGAGGCCTGCAGCTGGCCACGGAGATAGGGGAAGTGTCGGGTGACGTGCTTTACTGACTCTTTGGAAGCTTACAATCTTATCTCAAGGTTGCATAAGCCCACTCATCGGTATTGGCCGATTATAAAGGAGGTGAGGGATAGAAGTGCTACGTTTGACAGGTGCTCTTTCAGGGAGGGCAACCGGGTGGCGGATGCCTTGGCTAAGATGGCATGCAATGAGGAACAGTTCTTCACGACGTGGGCGTTTCCGCCGGATCAAGTTCTCCAATTGTTACATGAGGACAAAGATGGTCAAGGGGTGCTCCAGATGTAGCTTGGCAGTTGGCTTCGTTCTAGTTTTTGCTTCTTAGCTTCTTTTTTCTTTTTCATTTTTCTTTTTCTTTTCTCGTTTTAGCCGCCGATGAGGCATTGTTCACCAAAAAAAAAATAATAGCTTTAAAAATATTCCGGGCTCTGATATCACTTCGTAACACCCCGGATTTGAGAACCCAGGCCGGGATGCCACCTGTAATACCCGAGAAATCAACATCGATTATTAAATCCGAAAATTAATTGGATTTAACTATCGCAATCGAAATAATTCCGAGAGAGCGGAATTAAATATTTTCGGACGATAGCAACTCGAAGAGAGTTATCGGATTATCCAACAATCATGGATAATTCATGTTATGATTTTTAAAGATTAAAAATCATAATAAATATTAAAAAAAGGGGGGGGAAAACGCAACAGGTGGCCGCGCGGTGGCGACGCGGCGGCGCGCCACCCGCGCGCCGGCAGCTGCTGGTCTGCGTCCCACGCGTTTCACGCGTTTTAGCCTCCAAAATCAATGCTTGGCGAGTCCAATCGATTTGTGTTCCATTCCCAGACATCTAGGGGGGTTAATGAATGCATTGGGACGAATTTTTGACGGGTTTTGAACTCTACAAACTTGGATAAAGAGGATTCATGCATAAGAATAGGTTATTGGAATGACTGGAGAGGGTTGGTGGAATGGATGAGATTTGGAGGGTGTACCTTGGGTTTGACTGACTTAATTCGTCCTCCACATTCCCTAGAACCTTAAAGCCACCATTGGGAACCTTAACACCTCCTTTTAATCCTCAATCAGGCCCCAAAAACCCCACCCATACTTCATTTCGAAATTCTGTCCATTTGAGAGAGTGCTGAGAGTTGTGTGGACTGTTACTCCGATTCCAAGAGGTTTGCTCGAGTTCCAGCCATCCCAATCCAGCATCCATCGGTTGGTAAGGTTTCTAAACTTGATTTATTGTCCTAAAACTCGAATCCACCCTTCTTATTAGGAATCTTCTTCCATATCTTTCAAAATAGGATTCGTTCGGTAGAATTTCGGAAGAGAGGGACTGTTCCGGACGATTTTGGAAGCACAACCAAGGAGGATTTCGACACTACTCTTTTGAGAAGTAAGTTAGTGTTGTGCATCTCAAATTTTAGAGGTTTTGGTGGAGTATTCTCTGAGTTATAGTTCGATTTCCATCCTGTGTCAAAACTGTTTTCTAGGGTTTCATCCGAGTAGATTTTATTGTTGTGCATTTTTTGCCTAGATCTGTTCGTTTTTGGAAAAACTTTTCTAAATGAAATATGTTCCTAACACTTTGAATATGATCTCTGTAAATATTCATAATTGTTGGACATGATTTAGGCGTCGTAAAATCATCTGGTATTTTCTGAAATTCCGATGACAGTTTTGGTATCATGGTGAAGTCAATTTTGTTGTCCGTATTACTCCTATCTACGATCATTTTCAGTGGTTGGTGTCTTCATGAAAGTTGTTCATCTATGTGTCTAGTTTATCCCTGTAAAATATCAGAATATTTAGACCAATTTTGGAATTGTTATGAATTTTTAAAGGAACTGTGGTCGAGTGAACAATAATTACTGCACCCTTAGAAAGATGAGTTTCTGAAATGATTTTTTTAGGCCACTTAGAGTCCGAATTTGCTAAAGCCTATTTCTAAAATAAACACTTATTTTGATGTTTCCTAGCAACTGTAAAATTTTCAGAATTTTCTAAAACGTTTTACTACATTTTCTAGTGCGAATTCGATGACTGCCACATTGAGGCTTTTACCGATAAATTTGGTTTCGTGCGTTTTGATGATTAGTGAGTCAATTGCTACTCTTTTGTGAACATTATGAATTCTGGAAATGTAATCATGGTTTGTAATGATTAAAATGTGAACTTTGAAACTTTGTGAGTTTTGATCGAGTTAGATGCCCAACTTTGGAGGGTAAGTGCACTTGGCGTGAGCTCGTTGGGCCGCCCCCTCTTTTTGGTGGCCAAAACGGCGCCAAGGAAATTATGTTGCGTGTTAGTATGAGCCTATACTCCTAGATGTATCCATATGGGTTATCTAGGGCTCCGGAGTATGTCTGTATAGGGTCCGCTGCTCTCACATTTGTTGATACCGTGGGCTTGTGGACGTAAGCGCCCAAGCGGGTAATTTGATCTTAAACGGCTTAGGCCCAGGATCGTTGATACCGGCGGCTTGTGGACATAAGCGCCCAAGCGGGTGATTTTTGGATGTCCTCGATCAAAATGAACATTGGTAATGATGTATGTGGTAGAGTGTAAAAGAATTCCCGTAAATTATTTTTACTCGCTTATTAAATTAAATTCCTATCTTTTTATTTCTCTTCTAAAAACTCTAGATCTTGTTATGCTATACATTAACTTATGCAGTACCGTTTGTACTGATAAATTGTTGTTTTCTATTTTCGCAGAGTAAGTCATGGCACTACGGGATGGGAATTCTGAGATAAAGACTTGCCGCCCTTATTTTATTTTAATTTCTGCACTGGACTTGAACCTTGGACTTTGGTTTTTGGCCGTCTGTTTGGCCCTTGCTTTTGCTTTGTTTTTGCTTCTGCACTATTTATTTACTGTTATGCATAAGATACTCTGATTTTAATTCGGGCATATTTGGAATGGATTTTGAAGTATTTTGAAATTTGATACAACTTAGCCTTAACATTTTTCTAGATAAGCTCGACTTGGTTCGGGTCTTGTTTAGAAAAGTGTGGCGGTAATGCCCTGGCCTGGCAAATCAAATCCGGGGTGTTACAAAGTGGTATCAGAGCCCGAATTTTTTTTTTTTAAAAAGTTATCATTTTTCGGCCCACTATAGAGGCCCAAATTATTTAATATTATTTTTAAGCATTTTGAGTATTATTTCCATGGAAAAGGAAAATTTTTATTTTAAAACCCATGGAAAAGTATATCTCAAAAATTCGACAAGTCTTCAAAATTAGTACTATTTTTTTTTTTGGGGGGGGGGGGGGGGGGAGCATGTGCATTAACAAAATTATTATTTTCATGTGCCAAATCCCTTAATGTAAAAATTTGTATGTTAGATGGCCGACCCAAGATTACAGGACTCTATCATGCGTTTATTATGCTCTATGTCCGACATCACGCATGAGCTTCGCCACATTACCAGGGACGCCGCGAATGATAGGAATAGAATTGTGGCATTGGAAGAGAGGATTGAGGCGATGACTATTAGGACTAACCAGATTGCCGCTCGCCACGACGCTCTGGCAGCTGAGTTTGAGGACTGTCGTCATCATGTGTATATGTTGCAGGGTCGTATGTTTGCACTGGAGGAGGTTATAGTTGGGCTGCAAAACCAGCTCAATCCTGAGCCGGAGATGGAGGAAGAGGAGGAAGAGGACCCGGACGAGTTTATCAACATTGTGGACAAGGATCCCGAGGAGGTCGTGGAGAACCCTCTACTGCCTCTTGACACTGACGAAGAGGTTGAGGCCGATCGTAGGATGCTCGGCTACTCCCTTGACTACCTGCTCTAGACTTTATTATGCGATCTCCTTGGATGGACTTTTTATCGCTTATCGCTTCTAGTATTTCCTTTCATTCCCGTACCTAGCATTATCACATATTGATTACCTTGGTGGTACCACATTTTATGTAGTGGTGACCTAGTATTATATGATGTAGCCCTCGTTATCAAAGCATTATTATTTAGTGAAATTTCGTACTTAGTGTTTTCTTTTCTTGCCCATTTCGGTGTTCTTTCGCACTTAGAGTTTTTGAGATAGAATTCTGATCATAGTCTAACTTGACTATTAACCTACATCTAACTGCGAATCTAACCTCTGTGTGCTTGGTCATCAGAATGCCGCTAAGAGGGAGACCCCGAGCTGAGATCCCAGTGAACACTAACGCTCCAGTTGGTGCGAACCCGCCAAACCCTGGAGGCCAACCTAATCCTGCCCCTAATGCGATGGATGAGCGACTGAGGACAGTTGAACAAGTCCTCATTGCTTTAGGAAACGCTGAAGTTAACCAAGCACAAGCTGCAGTGCCACCTCCAGCCGCAAGAATTAACTACTTGGCGATGGTGAACTCCTACCAGCCGCCCCACTGCAAAATTGGAAGACTGGATCCGAACGTTTGACAAGCTCCTGACTGCCGTCCGCTGTCCCGAGAACGAGAAAGTGAGGGTGGCGACATATTATCTGAATGGGGAAGCTGATGAGTGGTGGCAGAACCACCAAGCGGGGCTGGCCGAAGGCGAGCACGAGTACTTCTGGGCGGAATTTAAAGAAATGATGAGAGAGAGGTTCTACCCCCTCAGCACCAAAGCTGCTAAGTACGAAGAGTTTATCAATCTTCGTCAAGGCACTCAGTCGGTGCAGAGTATTACACAAGGTTCAAGGAGCTCGTTCGATTTGCTCCTAGGCTTGTGCCGACCGAAGCTGACAAAGCCCAAAAGTTTGAGATGGGGCTAAACCTGAGCATTCGCGAAATTTTGGTGGGAGGCCAGCACGCAACGCTACAAGCTGCATATGACCATGCAGTAGCGATTGCCTGAGTACAACAGTTGAAGCGGAAAGACAGCGGAGAATCGAGCAAAGGCTCGAACAACTTTGACAAGAGGAACAGAAACAACAGCAACAACTTCAGGAGAGGAAACGATCAAGGAAGGAACGAATGCCAGAGGAGGCCAGAAAACAGAGGGTTTAACCAGGGAGGTAACGGCCACCGGAAGCCGGAGAATCAGGGCACTTTCATACCTAGGTGTCAGCAGTGCAATATTTCGCACCTGATGAGAGAGTGTCCGAAACCAGGATAGTGCTATCGTTGCGGCCGAGAAGGCCATATGAGGAAAGAATGTCGCACAAGCGAGGATCGTATCGACAAAAGGCCGGATTTGCTGAATCGTCCTCAAGGGAATAGGCCAGCTGGGCAGAACCAGCTGAACAACTAGGGTCAGAGGTTCCCTCAGGGACAGAGGCCGCCTCAAAATCAGAACCAGCAAGGAAATCAAGGGCGACCGGTCGGACGCCTCAATGTCATCAATCAGGCAGATATGGCTGCCCATGGAGAAGTAATAACCGGTATGTTTACTGCTTTAAACGTATCTGTTAAGGTTTTATTCGATTCAGGTGCAAGCTGTTCTTTACTATCTACAAGGATTAGGTCTGCCTTAGATCTTCCAGCGCCTAAGAATATTAACCTAGGAATTCAACTACCATCGGGTAAAATGGTATCGTGTTCAAAACGATATGATGGAATCCCGATTGTGATCAAGAACATAGAATTTTTCGCGAATTTAGTTGAATTTGAGCTCAAGGACTTTGACATTATCCTAGGAATGAACTTTCTGACTCAATACAAGGCGGTTATTGAGTGTCAGAAACAAAAAATCTCTCTAGCCAAGAGTCGAGGTAAGAAGGCCATTTACTACATGCAGCCTCAGAAGAAGGGTGCCAAGGTAGTAAATGCAGTGAAGTTCTGCAATCTCATGCAGAAGGGATATCAGCTGTACGCCTGTTACGTACATAATCTGGAGGACGAGGGAAACAATATGGAGAGAATTCCAGTCGTGAGCGAGTACCCCGACGTCTTTCCTGAAGATATCCCAGGAATGCCTCCCGAGCGTGAAGTTGAGTTCACAATCGATCTGGTGCCCGGAATCGAACCAGTATCGAAGGCACCGTATCGAATGGCGCCCGTGGAGATGAAAGAACTGAAGGAACAACTTGAGGAGTTGTTATGGAAAGGGTATATTAGACCGAGCACATCACCATGGGGTGCACCGGTCCTGTTCGTCAAGAAGAAAGACGGCGGACTCCGACTGTGCATAGATTATAGATGCCTTAATCAGGTAACAATCAAGAATAAATACCCGCTGCCTAGGATCGAAGACCTCTTGGATCATTTGAAAGGAGCGGCTGTATTTTCAAAAGTTGACCTGAGATCGGGATACCACCAACTGCGTATCGCCGAGCAAGATATACCCAAGACCGCTTTCCGAACAAGATATGGGCACTATGAATTCACCGTAATGTCCTTCGTTCTGACTAATGCTCCCGCAGTATTCATGAATCTCATGAATAGTGTTTTCCGAGAGCTACTAGACTCATGTGTCGTCATATTTATCGATGACATCCTAGTTTACTCGAGGAATGAAGAGGAGCATCGGAGTCATTTGCACCAAGTACTCGAACTTTTGAGGAAAAATCAACTCTACGCGAAGCTGTCAAAGTGCGAGTTTTGGATGAAAGAAGTCGCCTTTCTTGATCATATAGTATCGGCTAAAGGAGTATCGGTTGACCCGGCAAAGATATCAGCAGTGTCTGATTGGCCGGCACCGACGAGCCAGACTGAGGTAAGAAGTTTCCTAGGACTAGCCGAATACTACAGAAGATTTGTGAAAGACTTTTCAAAAATTGCGAGACCGATGACCCAATTGCTGAAGAAAGGGTTGAAATTCGAATAGACAGCTGATTGTGAGGAGTCAATCCAAGAGCTCAAGAAGAGACTCACCTCAGCAACGGTCTTGGCATTGCCATCAGAAACTGAAGATTATGAGGTGTACAGCGACGCCTCGAAAGAAGGTCTTGGTTGCGTGCTAATGCAAAACCAAAGGGTGATTGCTTACGCATCGAGGCAACTCAAGCCACATGAAGAAAACTATCCGACACATGATCTGGAACTAGCGGCGGTAGTGTTCGCTCTTAAGATCTGGCGACACTACCTATATGGACGAACTTGTCGGATGTTTACAGATCACAAGAGCCTCAAGTATATATTTACTCAGAAAGAGTTAAATATGAGGCAGAGGAGATGGCTCGAGCTGATCAAGGATTACGATCTGGACATAGCCTACCATGAGGGCAAAGCGAACGTCGTTGCGGACGCACTGAGTCGCAAGACGAGGCACACGGCGAACACACTTATTTTACCTTCGGCACTGTACATGGACCTAGCCAAGTTGGACACTGAACTAGTCCATTATGGGACTGTGGTAGAGACAGTGAACGCCTTAACAATTGAACCTACCGTGTTCGACGAGATTTGAACAGCTCAACCGGACGACGAGAACCTTCAGAGAATCAAGGAGAAAGTGGGTGAAGGTAAAGCAGTAGGATTTATGATCCATGAGGACGAAAGTATCCGATTCAAAGGAAGATGGTGCGTTCCTCATAAGTGCGATGAATTGAAGAGAAAACTCATGGAAGAAGGCCACAGTACACCTTATTCAGTCCACCCTGGTGGGGATAAGTTGTACAAGGACTTAAAGAAAATCTACTGGTGGCCGCGGATGAAGAAGGATGTTGCCGACTTTGTGGCTAAGTGTATAACCTGCCAGAAGGTGAAGGCAGTAAGGCAAAAGCCGTTAGGATTGGTAAAGCCATTAGAGATCCCAAGCTGGAAATGGGACAGCATCTCCATGGATTTTGTTTCAGGGTTGCCAAGATCTCCCCGAGGAATGAATAAAATTTGGGTAATAGTTGATCGGTTAACAAAGACCGCCATCTTTATACCAATGAAGGAAAATTGGTCGATAGATCAACTAGCTAAGGCATATATCGAGAACGTGGTCCGAAGGCACGGAGTACCGCATGATATTATCTCAGACCGAGATAGTAGATTCGTCTCCAACTTCTGGACTAAACTACAAGAGGCCTTAGGAACCCAAATCAAGATGAGCACAGCATTTCATCCGATGACGGACGGTCAGACTGAGTGCACGATTCAGACGCTCGAGGACATGCTAAGAGCGTGCGTACTCGAATTCAAGGGAAGTTGGGAAGACCACTTGTCGTTAATTGAATTCTCGTACAACAACAGCTATCACGCTAGCATTGGCATGGCACCGTTCGAAGCGCTTTATGGACGAAAGTGTCGCAGTCCGTTGTGCTGGACGAAAGATGATAATTCGGTAGTTGTTGGACCGCAACTCCTTGAAGATATGAGCAGACAAATCAAGGTGGTTCAACAGAAAATGAAGGACCGCACAGGACAGGCAGAAGAGTTACGCCGACACTAGGCGGCAAGAGTTGGAATTCGAGGTGGGAGACAAAGTCATGCTGAAAGTGTCGCCCATGAAAGGGGTGATGCGATTCGGTAAACGAGGAAAGCTGAGTCCTTGCTACATCGGTCCGTACGAAATTCTGGATCGTGTAGGTACCTTGGCATATCGTTTAGCACTTCCACCGGAATTGTCGCGAGTGCACAATGTCTTTCACGTTTCTCAATTGAAGAAATATGTGCACGACCCAACTCATGTTTTGCAACCTGACGTGATCGAGCTGGATGACGACCTGACATACGAGGAGTATCCGATCGAGATACTTGATGTCAAGGAAAGGGTCACAAGGAATAAGACTGTGAGGATGGTGAAGATCTTATGGTCAAATCATGGCACTGAGGAAGCGACGTGGGAATTGGAAGCGGATATGAAGCAGAAATATCCCAACCTTTTCCGAAGCGACTAAGGAGCAGTTATGGGGGCAAAACTGCAGTCCTAAGGGGGAGAGGATGTGACACCCCGCCCAAGAATCGTCGCATACGAGGTAAAGAGTTTTAAATTGCAAGCCTCAATAATTTCTTTGTGCCAATTTTTTTTTTTCCGAAGTGCGACCCAACTTCGAGGACGAAGTTGATTTCTAAGGAGGGTAGACTGTAATACCCGAGAAATCAACATCGATTATTAAATCCGAAAATTAATTGGATTTAACTATCACAACCGAAATAATTCCGAGAGAGCGGAATTAAATATTTTCGGACGATAGCAACTCGAAGAGAGTTATCGGATTATCCAACAATCATGGATAATTCATGTTATGATTTTTAAAGATTAAAAATCATAATAAATATAAAAAAAAAAAAAAGAAAAGGGGAAGACGCAGCAGGTGGCCGCGCGGTGGCGACGCGGCGGCGGCGGCGCCGGCAGTGATAATGGCCAAAATTGACCATTATTTTCAATCTATTTCCTTGTCTAAACATGGGCATTTGATCGCATTCCGGTCTTATTTAAATAAGAAAGTAGTTGAATTTGACAAATATTTGCAAGTTTGTATAAATAATAAGTTGGTATTGAAAAATACAAAAATATTGTTATTTTATTAAATTTGTGTTAAAAAATCCAAAAACATGATAAATGTATTAAAAATCCCTTTCTTGATGACTTGATGTAATTTGAGAATGATAGTTCGATGTTGTCTGTTCGGTGGAACACGGGTCCAATAGATGGAAGACAAACGAACAAATCAATTTGAAGAATAACATCTATTTATATATTTTATATATATTTACAATTTTTATTTACTTATAGATTATATAGTATATATATAAAAAAAGAAAAAAAAAAGAAAAAGAAAATGAATTAATTAATCAAAATTAGTGTTACAGGTGGGGCCCACCACATCATCTTCCTCCCCAAATCTCTCAAATGGAAAACGGGAATTGCAGCAGCATTTGGAAATAGGAAATGGGAACAGCCCATTCCGGCCAAACCATCTCCGCCCAGCTCCGGTCTCCATCGATTTCCCCGATCAAGCTGCAACCTCCGATCATCGTCCTCGTCACCGCCTTGGCAGCTCCGCCACCGCCGCATTACAGCCACCATCAACATCCATTTCCGGCCACTCCACCTTCTTCTCCGGCCAAGCAACAAAAACCCCAAATTATTCCGGCAGCCCTCTCCACCATCTCCGACCTCCTCTCTTCCTCCGGCAAGCTCAAGAGCCACCACCTTCAGCAGCAGCCGCGGCTGCCTTATTTCCGGTGACACCACAGGCCCCTCACCACCGCTGCCTTCGCCGTCCACCCCCATTACTCCGGCAGAAATCAGTCCGTCGGCATCTCCGCCCACCTCCTCCAAGGTCCGGCAAGGTTCCTCCATGGGCGAAGACGCAGCAGCCTCTTCTTCCCCTCCTCGTCGCCAGATCTGCCACCACCATCTCCTCTCAATCCTCCGCCGCTCCGGCCAACACCATTGCCGCACCTCCGTCCTCGTCTCTCCCCAGTCGGCAGCCCCATTGATGAACTCGATCAATGAAGAAAATGGAAGAAGAAAACAGACCCAGCAAAAGAAATAATAGAAAGAAAGAAGAATGAAGAAGGAAGAAGAAAAATGGAAAGAGAACGAGGATGGAGAAGGAGGAGAAAGAGGAGAGAAGAGAGAAGAGAGAGAAGAAATTGGGGAAGGAAGTGTGAGTTCGGTCTATTGAAAGGATAGACCGAACTGCAAGAGAATAGAAGAGGAAAAGAAAGAAGAGGAGAGGAAAAAGAGTAGTTCGGTCTATTGAAGAGGTTCGGTTTAGACCGAACTAGAGGTGAAGAGACCGAACTAGAAGAAAGAGAACAAATTGAAAGAAAGAGAGAAAAAAATGCCAAGTATAAGTACTCAGTTCGAATTGCTTAGTTCGGTCTAGACCGAACTAAGCAATTCGAACTCATTTTGAATGGGAAAGTGAAGTGGGGCCCGCACCCTCAGCAGTTGGAAAGTCCTGGGACCAGAGGTCCCAAAGGCATTGAATTCTTGTCTCTTCCTTCCTGGACCTCAGCACCTGTCCCTTCCCGCGACATCAAAACCTCCATTTCCCTCCTTTCTCTATTTTTGCATAAAGGCCCCTCATCTTTTTGTCCTAAACCGAACATACCCCTCCTTTTCCTCCTCTAAACCGAATTAACCCCTTTCTATCTCTTCTCATATGTTAGGGTTTCCCACCTATAAATACCCCTTCCATTTTTCACTTCAGAGCAGGCAGCAGACAGTCTCCAAATTTTCTTCCCTGTTCTTGGAGAGAACAGTGGGTTTTTGCTTAGTTTAGAGTAGATTTATTTTTCTTTGTTGCAATGTAGTTTAATATTTGCTTTTGTAGATGTAATGTAGTTTGTAAATAGTTGCTTTTAATTTCTTAGTGTAGCCATTTTCCATATTTTTACAGCTTTCTAGTGTAGAAATAAATTTGAGAACACCCAAATAATGGGTTGTTCTTGAACTTTTAATGCTTTCTAGTGGTTGAAATACAAGAAAATGCTTCACAAATTTGGTATGAGTTCTCTTGCTCTTTTATTTATTTTTGCTTTTTATGTTGTAATAAATGTATGAATGTGGGTTTGAGCATGTTTGTAGCCTTAGATCTACTTTTATATTATTATTGTTTTCTTAGATGATGTTGGTGTTCTTCCTTGTTATGTGTGTAGTTCTTAGATTTTTCATTATTTTTGGTAGCTTTGTCTTTTAATTTCATGTTTGTAGTTTTAGGGTTTAATTCATGCTATTACCCATGTACCATGCTATTTTCCTTAAAATGCTCACTAGGGTGGTTGTGAGATGACACTGATGTGAAATGAAGGATTGAGTAAATCTCATACATCATAAACCGCACAGTGGAATTCGAACTAACACTCATGAGCACAAAAATACACTTATGTGAAAAACTTTATGCAGTTCAATCTAGGCAGTTTGGTTTAGACCGCAGTTCGGTTTAGACCGAACTGCCCATCAAGACCGAACTGCATGACAAAAAGTGTTCTCTTCATGAGATTCATGAGCAGTTCGATCTATACAGTTCGATCTAAACCGAACTACTTTATAGACCGAACTAGCTTGTGAATAACAGTGTATGCATTCCATCCCTTCATGCCTTGTTTTATCTTGTCTCTTGCCTGTTCGAAATGCTTAGTTCGGTTTAGACCGAACTAGCCTAGCAATTCGAACTCACTCTCATTATGGAGTAAATGCCTTAACCAAATTTGAACAAAGGAATGACTTCATTAGTTCGAATTGTCTAGTTTGGTCTAGACCGAACTAACTGACAATTCGAACTAAATGATGTTTCAGTTCATTGTAAGGATTAAATTGGGTAAGGAAAATACTTCACTCGTCATGCATTGCTTAGTTCGGTCTATGTTACCCATTAGATCGAACTAACTTCTTCTTCAACTTTTAAAACTCCAAAAATATTTTACTTCTTGATTTGTGTAAGCTGCATGGGTGTATTGGGCTTAGGCCCATTATACCTAATTTTTATCCATTACACATGTCAACCCAATAGTGTCTAATTATTGTGTGATTAACACTCTCACAATATCAAAAATATTTTCTTAATTTCATTATTTTCATCCTTCATTGTGTGTATCAATGGGTAATGAGAAATATCATAGATCAATGTTGGTGAAAGGTCCCTTCACAGGGATTCGATTAGCTCGTCTTCTGTGTATTAATTATTGCTCGTTATTTTGCATGATCTGGTTGGCGATTGGTGGAAGATACGACGAAAGGTCTCTTCACCGAGATTCGACTAGTCACTCAGCCAATTCCTAATTAGATACAGTTTTCTTTTCTTTATCTTAATTTCCAACCTGAATTCAAGTTGCAATACTATCAAATGATGTCGACCAACATCATTTGAGAAATATTACAGCAAGAAAGTATGTGGGTTTTTCTTCCACTCACAGACAAAAGGGAGCTGAATGATGGCGGTCACTATCATTTGGAATTCTTTTCTGTCTAAAAATCATACCATCTGGAATAATTGGGAACTGGATAGCAAATGTTTGCAGTCCAGGTCACCCCAATTATTTCTGACACTCTCTTTAGCCATTTCTTCTTATCTCAAGGCTAATCCATCTTTGTGTATCAAATTCTGTCTAACCCCACCGTATATTTTGGGGTATTTTATTTTACTTCTCTTATACATGTATGCATGATATTATTATGTAGATGTTGTGGTCATTATTATTATTTTGGGGATCCTTCCCCTTGGACATAGAAGTCTTGATTTAAATCAGATGTTGCATAATAAATTTCCAACAAAAATTCCTTTATAAAATCCGGATCTGAGTAAGGGATAAATTCGACAATTATGATTAATTCATATTCTATTGGGGGGTTGATTTTGAGAACTTAGAAGCAGAGTCAGCGATTAGGTCTCATCTAGACTGAAAGGATCTGTTTTAATTGAGAGTTTAGTACCTGTTTAGGGAATGATTTTCAAATATCAATTGGTTTCTCAAAATTGCTGTGGGTTGGAAATCTTATATTAAATATCGCAATAAATCAATACCCACTTGGGTGTAGATGAGATGTGATAAATAATATTAGAGGAACAACATGTAGGCCTTGGTGAATTTCTAAGGTAGGGTTGAGTATTCCTTTGACTACTATCTTCTTCTGCCAAAGTCTAGAATTGAGTCTCGAGTGAGTACATCCGGAACAGATTCATTTGTGGGTCTGTTTCATTTAGTTTGTATCTCATAACGACCCAGATGTTGTGAGTCCTATGACTTATCGATATCCTGGGGGTTCTTGATCTGCATCTGGTCACCAAGACCAGGGGCTCTTTTTTACTAACGGAAAGAGATGCTTTTTAAGACTTCCGAGTGATAGGATTTTAAATGCTTTCTTTACTGCTTTCTTTTAAATGCTTTCATAGAGGTCACTCGGAAGAAATTAAGGGTTGTCCATCTGTTAAAAGGTTTGAGAGTTATGAAATGGTTTGGGGCTTGATTTGAAAACTTTGGGTGTGACATGGGGGAATGATAGGAGTACTTGGCATGTCAACTAATGGTATGTTAGGTGTTGCTTATCCACCACAGATAAATAATGTAACTTCACAAGGCCTGTGAAGGGAGTTATAAGTCTGTGGTATCTTAGATTTTGTTGTCTTAAGAGCATGTAAACTCTTACTGTAAGTACCTGTCTGTTAAAGGGAACATGGTATAGAGAGCATGAGAGTTAGCTAACTAGAGGATTATCCCAAGCTAAGATCTGTGTATTAAAAATGGAAGTTTAATTATGTTTCATCTGAATCTTTTCCAATCTTTATTATTTTCTCCCTGTCCCTTCTGTCACATTTTAAATCTGCTTTCGTAGAATAATTTTATCCGCTTTCTTAGCAGAATTCTTATTGCTTTCTTAGAATAATTTTAATTGCTTTCTTAGATATAATTTAATCCCCTTTGTAGTGTAATTTTAATTGCTTTCATAATCTAGATTAAATTATGTCAAGTAGTTGATAATTGAAACACAAACTTGAATCGAGTAATACGAGTGGAAAATCTTAGTAAACGACGTGGGCTCTGCTTCTATCGCACATCCTCCAGTGAACGATCCGGTCTTACTATAAATACTGCAATTTTTTACTCCGTGCGCTTTCGGGGGCACAGTTTCCTACATGAGTATATAAAAACGTGACAACCTATAAACATATCCCTAATCCCAACTCCATCTTCATAAATCGGTTTCTTTAATAAAACCTGAACCGGGATTATATTTTGAAAATACTCGTGTGAGAAATTGTCAAAAGTTTCATGGCGCCGTTGCCGGGGAGGATGCAGCGTCGTTTATTAAGAGAATTACACTCCTGATTACTCATAGTTAGTTTTGTGTATATATTTCAGAACGGAGAATTACCCTCAAATCAATTAAACATTTAGAGTACTAAGACTCTGACTCTAAATGTGAGGATGTTGATTTGAGGGGAAAATCTAACCATTTGGGTATTTTGTCTTGCAGGAATCATGGAGCCGCCAAATTGGTGTAAGGAGTTAAATGTGGGAGTGTAGCATGGGGGCTACACTAATTTAATTTTTCGTTTAATTACATCTCTACAATTGCAAAATCTAGGTTAATTAAACGAAAAATCAAAGAAAAATGGAGAAGTGTAGCATTGGAGCTACACTAATTTGCAATTGTAAATTGCCAAACACGTGAGACTCACGTGCTTGTCATCTCCACCACCTCCGGACCACGAAGCTCCACCGCTGCTCCATCACCCATCCACCTCATTACCACCACTGTGCTGAGGAAACCCTCATCACTGGTGAAACAACAAATGGAGCAGCAGATCTTCGGACTACCATTTGCTCATCACCATCGGACAAGCCACGGCCACCATCCCACTTGCCGTCACCCCGGTTCCGACTGAACATCTAAACAGGTTCCCGGTTGAATTAGTTCTGTAATTGACCAATGATTATATTCGGAATTTAAAGAAATTTAAAATCCGGAATAATTTTCACAAGCACAGAATTAATCCAACCTAAATTTCTGCAAGTCAAAATCATATATATTTATATAAATATATATATATATATATATCTTGTGCATATTATTAAATAATTTGGTTGTTAGTCAATTGAATCACATTTAGAGTTCTAAGACTCTAAATGTGAGGGTGTTGATTTATATACATATTTACTTTATTATTATTATTATATATATATTAAAAAAAAGGGTAATTTATTTTATGTTTGCTTTGCAGGAATTTGTGGGACCACCAAAAAGAAAATAAAGCTTCAAAAACCAGGTTCCCGGTTGGATTAATACTGAATTTAATGGAAATTAGTTTCGGAATTTAAAGAAATTTAAAATCCGGAATAAATCCATAAAATAACAGTGTTGATCCAACCTAATTTATGCAAGCATTTTTAATTTTAGATTAATATTTTTGTATGTAAATTTGCATGCTCACTTGTTCAATTTGTAGAAAATGCATGATTAGAGAAAATGGTAAAAAAAAAAAAATATTGGAAAATTCCAAAATTTTTCTAAGTGTTGAATGCGGTCTAATTTGCATTTCAAATCAATTCGGTTTAAACCGAATTGTTTGAAACAGACCGCATCGGAGGTGTGCCTTGGAAATTTTAACCAATTCGATCCCCAAGCCAATTCAGTCTAGACTGAATTGGCCTAAGAAACCGAATTGATCTTCCGAGGCATAGTGTTTCACTCCTTGTGTAACTATGGCCAAGTAGCATTTGGAAATTGGAAATGGGAACAGCCCATTCCGGCCAAACCATCTCCGCCCAGCTCCGATCTCCATCGATTTCCCCGATCAAGCTGCAACCTCCGATCATCGTCCTCGTCACCGCCTTGGCAGCTCCGCCACCGCCGCATCACAGCCACCATCAACATCCATTTCCGGCCACTCCACCTTCTTCTCCGGCCAAGCAACAAAAACCCCAAATTATTCCGGCAGCCCTCTCCACCATCTCCGACCTCCTCTCTTCCTCCGGCAAGCTCAAGAGCCACCACCTTCAGCAGCAGCCGCGGCTGCCTTCACCATTTCCGGCGACACCACAGGCCCCTCACCACCGCTGCCTTCGCCGTCCACCCCCATTACTCCGGCAGAAATCAGTCCGTCGGCATCTCCGCCCACCTCCTCCAAGGTCCGGCAAGGTTCCTCCATGGGCGAAGACGCAGCAGCCTCTTCTTCCCCTCCTCGTCGCCAGATCTGCCACCACCATCTCCTCTCAATCCTCCGCCGCTCCGGCCAACACCATTGCCGCACCTCCGTCCTCGTCTCTCCCCAGTCGGCAGCCCCATTGATGAACTCGATCAATGAAGAAAATGGAAGAAGAAAACAGACCCAGCAAAAGAAATAATAGAAAGAAAGAAGAATGAAGAAGGAAGAAGAAAAATGGAAAGAGAACGAGGATGGAGAAGGAGGAGAAAGAGGAGAGAAGAGAGAAGAGAGAGAAGAAATTGGGGAAGGAAGTGTGAGTTCGGTCTATTGAAAGGATAGACCGAACTGCAAGAGAATAGAAGAGGAAAAGAAAGAAGAGGAGAGGAAAAAGAGTAGTTCGGTCTATTGAAGAGGTTCGGTTTAGACCGAACTAGAGGTGAAGAGACCGAACTAGAAGAAAGAGACCAAATTGAAAGAAAGAGAGAAAAAAATGCCAAGTATAAGTACTCAGTTCGAATTGCTTAGTTCGGTCTAGACCGAACTAAGCAATTCGAACTCATTTTGAATGGGAAAGTGAAGTGGGGCCCGCACCCTCTGCAGTTGGAAAGTCCTGGGACCAGAGGTCCCAAAGGCATGGAATTCTTGTCTCTTCCTTCCTGGACCTCAGCACCTATCCCTTCCCGCGACATCAAAACCTCCATTTCCCTCCTTTCTCTATTTTTACATAAAGGCCCCTCATCTTTTTGTCCTAAACCGAACATACCCCTCTTTTTCCTCCTCTAAACCGAATTAACCCCTTTCTATCTCTTCTCACATGTTAGGGTTTCCCACCTATAAATACCCCTTCCATTTTTCACTTCAGAGCAGGCAGCAGACAGTCTCCAAATTTTCTTCCCTGTTCTTGGAGAGAACAGTGGGTTTTTGCTTAGTTTAGAGTAGATTTATTTTTCTTTGTTGCAATGTAGTTTAATATTTGCTTTTGTAGATGTAATGTAGTTTGTAAATAGTTGCTTTTAATTTCTTAGTGTAGCCATTTTCCATATTTTTACAGCTTTCTAGTGTAGAAATAAATTTGAGAACACCCAAATAATGGGTTGTTCTTGAACTTTTAATGCATTCTAGTGGTTGAAATACAAGAAAATGCTTCACAAATTTGGTATGAGTTCTCTTGCTCTTTTATTTATTTTTGCTTTTTATGTTGTAATAAATGTATGAATGTGGGTTTGAGCATCTTTGTAGCCTTAGATCTACTTTTATATTATTATTTCTTAGATGATGTTGGTGTTCTTCCTTGTTATGTGTGCAGTTCTTAGATTTTTCATTATTTTTGGTAGCTTTGTCTTTTAATTTCATGTTTGTAGTTTTAGGGTTTAATTCATGCTATTACCCATGTACCATGCTATTTTCCTTAAAATGCTCACTAGGGTGGTTGTGAGATGACACTGATGTGAAATGAAGGATTGAGTAAATCTCATCCATCATAAACCGCACAGTGGAATTCGAACTAACACTCATGAGCACAAAAATACACTTATGTGAAAAACTTCATGCAGTTCGATCTAGGCAGTTCGGTTTAGACCGAACTAAACCGAACTGCCCATCAAGACCGAACTGCATGACAAAAAGTGTTCTCTTCATGAGATTCATGAGCAGTTCGATCTATACAGTTCGATCTAAACCGAACTACTTTATAGACCGAACTAGCTTGTGAATAACACTGTATGCATTCCATCCCTTCATGCCTTGTTTTATCTTGTCTCTTGCCTGTTCGAAATGCTTAGTTCGGTTTAGACCGAACTAGCCTAGCAATTCGAACTCACTCTCATTATGGAGTAAATGCCTTAACCAAATTTGAACAAAGGAATGACTTCATTAGTTCGAATTGTCTAGTTCGGTCTAGACCGAACTAACTGACAATTCGAACTAAATGATGTTTCAGTTCATTGTAAGGATTAAATTGGGTAAGGAAAATACTTCACTCGTCATGCATTGCTTAGTTCGGTCTATGTTACCCATTAGATCGAACTAACTTCTTCTTCAACTTTTAAAACTCCAAAAATATTTTACTTCTTGATTTGTGTAAGCTGCATGGGTGTATTGGGCTTAGGCCCATTATACCTAATTTTTATCCATTACACATGTCAACCCAATAGTGTCTAATTATTGTGTGATTAACACTCTCACAATATCAAAAATATTTTCTTAATTTCATTATTTTCATCCTTCATTGTGTGTATCAATGGGTAATGAGAAATATCATAGATCAATGTTGGTGAAAGGTCCCTTCACAGGGATTCGATTAGCTCGTCTTCTGTGTATTAATTATTGCTCGTTATTTTGCATGATCTGGTTGGCGATTGGTGGAAGATACGACGAAAGGTCTCTTCACCGAGATTCGACTAGTCACTCAGCCAATTCCTAATTAGATACAGTTTTCTTTTCTTTATCTTAATTTCCAACCTGAATTCAAGTTGCAATACTATCAAATGATGTCGACCAACATCATTTGAGAAATATTACAGCAAGAAAGTATGTGGGTTTTTCTTCCACTCACAGACAAAAGGGAGCTGAATGATGGCGGTCACTGTCATTTGGAATTCTTTTCTGTCTAAAAATCATACCATCTGGAATAATTGGGAACTGGATAGC
>JAOANR010000005.1:20822287-20835665 GCA_030278955.1 Hygrophila difformis
ATTCCGCATCAGCTTCTTCTTGGGCTTTCTTCGCCATTTCTGCATCTAATTGCTCTTGAGCCTGATGCTGTTGTTCTTTCTTAGATAGCTCAACGGCTGTCTTCTTGCCTTTATCTTTTGGCTTGGAGGGCTCATCATAGAATTTTAGCACTGGTGGAATAGTTCTTGGCTGACTAGGAGGCTCTTGGATTTTAATTTGAGGCTCAGCAGGCCTTCCAGTCTTTTCTTTCTCAGCCAGCTTTGTCAACCTTCTTTTCTTCTTTGGTGGCTCTAGTTCGGTTTCAGTTGGATGGGGCCCCGATTCGAATGGCTGGTGGGGTTCAGGAGATAGGTCCACATAATCATCGATCATTTTGTCGTCAGCCTCCGTCCACAGTCCAAATTCCGGACCTTTAATCTTCAGATATTTCTGGATGAATTTAGGTTCAGTCATGGCTGTAAGTTGGGCCGTCCATTAATCTGTGAAATATCTACCCAAGACACCTTGGAACCCCACGTCATATTGCAGACGCACTCTGTTTTCCTGGCAGTACCTCAGGCCTTCCCTATCCATTTCTTTTAGCAGGTCAAAGAACCTTTTCTTCATGTCAGCATAGAGGGTGTCCATGATATCTGCCTCCTTCTCCTTCATCTTTGCCAAGTTCCGGACCGGTGGGATGTTCAAATAGCTCAGACATTTATTGTCACCCATTAGCTTTATTTGCTTTCTTTTTCTTCCCATCCTACCCCAGGTCCTGTTCCTGATCATTGCGGAGCATTCGGCTCTCATTAGCTCAAAATTGGGCATCCCTTCCATCGTAGCTTCTCGGGGCTCAACCGCCGGAAATCTTTGTGGCAAGAATGCTGGAATAATCTCCTCATTCCCCGGAGGTATCACCACTCCTGGATTTAGCACAGAGTCCCTTATGTCCTTCTCCCAACTCCCCCATGCCTTCACGTATTCGGCCCACAACTTCCTAATTGCCCTTGTCTTTTCGATGATTGAGTCTAGCATCGGAGTGTGGTGGGCCGTCCCGTAACTCAGCACGGGTTTAAGGGACTCATAGAAGTTGTATGCCATCTCAGTATGGCGTGCTTTGGCATGCTTTGTGAGCCATATTTGTTCCTCCGGTCCGCAGACGGTCCCATTGTCGAATAGCTCTTTCTTGTATGTGAACGGGGAAGGCGTCCGTCATGGAGAACATCCCGGTTGATGCCACTAGTTGTGCTGGAGGGGTTCTTCTGGCATAGTGCCTCTTCGTCTGCTCTGTGATTGGTGGCGGGATAGGGATTGGTTCAAAGGCTGCTACTTTCTTATCCCCGAGGTGCTGCTCGAGCAATCTATTCCATCGAGCTTTCTGTTCATTCATTCTCTAGACCAGCCTTTCGTAATGAACCTTTGAATCGTCGAACTTTAGATCATGCCTTGCCTCATCGAATTCCTGATTCCAGAAGTTCAACATGTGCCTGCAAAGGTCTCTTTCTAGGCCTGTAGCTTTATAATTTCTTTCCTCTTCTGGAATATCTCTCCACCAATGCTCCTTCATTTCGAATCTCCATTCAATGTGGTGATCCATGTTTAGCTTGAATTCGTTCCTTATGGCTTGTCTGTTATCTTCTATTTCCTTCTTCATTTGCATGATGTCCAGAAAGGCAAGGTCCGGAGTGTATGGAGTCTATTATGTATTGGTCCCTGAAGAAGAGAAGTTGAAACTATTTTTTAGCAAATTTTTGATAAAATTATTCAAGTTGGAAATCAACTTCCTCACATTTTGAGCTGAGCTTTAAATGTGAGTTAATTGGTTTTTTACTCGAATTTATGGGATAAAAAGACATGGAGTTAGATTATTAAATCTAACTCTTATTGCAACCAAACAACGAGGGAAGTAAAGAAAATAAGAGTCTTGGACCCTTACAAATTTTTCTTAGACTAAAAGTAGTTTAAAATGTTTTTGAATGGTCAAGGGACCAAAGAGTAGAATTCTATAGGCTATTAAGCCTATAAAAAGGAATTTTTTGATTTTTATCATTTAAAAAGAAATGATGTAAATCATGTGAAAAGGGAGATGGAAGATAAATGATGAGGAACAAATGCACATGATGAGTTATGCAATAACTAGTAAGTGGTAATGGACCATGGAGAATAAAGATAAAAATAAACATGCACACACACAAAAAAGGTTATTTTTGGATTTTTATGGAAAAGTGTTGACTTGTTTATTTAATAAAATTGGGGGTGTGAGTGGTCCCCCATTTGGATTTTGTTTTGGGAAATGGGTATTAAAGAGTGAACCAAGATATTACACTTTGAATATTCCCCACTTGTCCCAATAATGAACATATGTCAAACATTTAAGAGAATAGAACATTCTACCAACTTTTGTCTTTTTAGACAAAAATTCCATGCCAACCTATGTTTGAGAAATAATGTCAGGAAAAATTTTGGCATGGTTTCGTCTGTAATACCATGCTCTCGTGTATACGAACATCAACTTTGTGAGTTGAGTTTGCACAATGTGGGTAACAGGCACCCGACAAAAGCATTTATTAACAAAATTCACACAACACAGTGACATGCAAACATTAAAACAAAATACAGACAGTCCATTCACACTACTATCATGCAAGATTTTACCAAAAACTCATGCTTCACAACACAGATTAGGCAACATATCATCATGCATATTCAATCATCATCAACAAGCATCGACATCCAAAATGACACAGTGACTAAGAGAAACTGTCCACAGTGTTCACCCCATTCACAGATTTCTAACATAAACACAACTAACACAGACATAAAAAAAAAAAGAACAACAAAACCACATAATGAACAAAAATATGATTTTTGAGGGTTTTGAAACCCTCATTTTCAGAATAAGATGTCCCCAACACCACAGAAAACTCAAGCATCACAACAATGGCAGTTTCGAATGGAAGCACAAAAACCCTAGGTTCTGCCTATTGTGTTCTACCCCATTCCCGAACATGCCCAACATATTCCGACCATATTCCGACCCTTCCTGACGTAAAAACAGTGGCCATTCCTTCCCCCAACCCCGATTTCGCAAAAACATGGAAGAGATGAAACTGGAAAACGCGAAAACAGGGTGCGAAATCGAAATAGGAAACTTACCCCCTGCTCCCATTAGGATTTGACGAAGAAGACGCCATTTTGGAGTGATTGGACAGAGGAAAACCCGAACTGTGTGACTGGTTTCGCGAAGGAGGAGGTGTTCGCGAGAGAGAATCGGGGGGGATTTCGAAGTGTGGAAGGTGAAAATGAGAGGGAAGAGGGGAAAGGGGTATATAAAGGGTGTGGGGCACAAAGGAGTTTGGTCTATTGTAGAACGAACACCAGTTCGGTCTAGACCGAATTGATGTGGTCTTTGGATCTTTGTGAGGAGTTCGGTCTATTGGGCTAGTTCGGTCTAGATCGAACTGGCTTGGACACCGAACTGAGGGGAAAAGGCAAACACTCTCAAATGATAAGAATTCGAAATTAATTCGGTCTATACCGAATTGACCCCTAATTTGAACTGGAGTAGATAGACCGAACTTGAGCACTTAAGAAGGAAAAAAGAAAAAATAGGAGGTGCTTTTGTTAGTTAGTTCGAATTACTTGGTCAGTTCGGTTTAAACCGAAATTGCTTTACAATTCGAACTACCCACTTGCAATGATAAATGGAGCACTGCCTTGTGTAGATCAATTCGAATTATTTGAACTCAGTTCGGTTTAAACCGAACTGAATAATCCGAACTACTACTTGGCGAAGTTATTGACACATAAGAGGTCTTGGAAGGCCAATTCGAATTCTCAGGTCAGTTCGATCTTCGACCGAACTAGATAATTCGAATTGGCAAAATTTTCTAAGACAACCTATCCCACACTTAACAGAAATTTTGAATTTTCACATTTTTAATATTTTTACCATTTTCAGATAATATGCATACTGAGTATGCAAAAATATATTCTAAAATTTAATTGCTTGCATAAATTAGGTTGGATTAACACCTTTATTTTATGGACTTATTCCGGATTTTAAATTTCTCTAAATTCCGAAATTAATTTCCATTAAATTCAGTATTAATCCAACCGGGAACCTGGTTTTTGACGCTTTATTCTTCTTTTTGTTGGTCCGACGAATTCCTGCAAAGCAAACATAATAAAAAATATTAGATTTTTCTCCAAATATCAACATCCTCACATTTAGAGTTTTAGTACTCTAAATGTTTAATTGATTTTTGGATACTTTTTGCACAGAAAAAATTGAATGGTACGTAAGTAAATGCATATACATATATATATATAGATATAATTATTAAGTATAGGCTGGCTCTGAAGTCATCTGAATTTCTTTTTCGGGGTCGAACTGTCCGAGATACTCCTTCAATCTTTGTCCATTCACCTCCAGCTCTCCTTTGTCAGTTCGGATCCTGACAGCTCCACTTTCAAGCACATGCACCACTTCTGTAACACCCCGGTTTTTGGTCACCCAGGTCGGGGTGTCACCGCCACACCTCCCTAGCGAGACACGGTTTCTCCGAGCTCACTAAAGAGATGCAAGGCTATGGTTTTTCAGAATTTAAAACATTCAAACAGCCCATTCATATATAATTTAAAAATAATACATCAAAGTTGCAGCGGAAAATAATACTTACATATATGTATCGCAGCAGAATTTAAATATAGGGCCAACATGGCCTAATCACGGGTTAAACAGGCCCGTTCATGCAAGATCTAGTCTAATACAAAAATTCAAAATAATATATCATCCCAAACTTCCCGTGTATGCATATGACGATGCATAATTCTCAACTCTGAAAGAACAAGAAAAAGAAAATATGGTTTTGGTCAGCACTACGTGCTGAGTAAGTTAACACATACATAACTATGGGGTTTCAAAGCCATTATTTAATATTTAAAGAAAACATGTGCACAACACCACATAATTTAACTCATCTATCTAACAATAATTAAATGGCATAATTTAAAGGATAGAGATTTCATAAGATCATAAATATAATTCGCAAAGTAAAACAATTGCAAGACATACTTTAAGGCATAATCTAAAAGGAACAATTTTTCGAATCTTCTAGTTTCATATCTCATGTCTCATGTTTCAAGTTTATATTTCAATCGCCATTCGGCAAGTTTTATTTATCAATTGCCTTCCGGCAAGCGTTATATCTCAATTACCTTTCGGCAAGCATTATATTTCAATTGCCTTTCGGCAAGCACTATATTTCAATTGCCTTTCGGCAAGCACTATATTTCAATTGCCTTTCGGCAAACAGGATATTTCAATTGCCTTTCGGCAAGCAGGATATTTCAATTGCCTTTCGGCAAGCAGGATATTTCAATTGCCTTTCGGCAAGCAAGATATTTCAATTGCCTTTCGGCAAGCAGGATATTTCAATTGCCTTTCGGCAAGCAGGATATTTCAATTGCCTTTCGGCAAGCAGGATATTTCAATTGCCTTTCGGCAAGCAGGATATTTCAATTGCCTTTCGGCAAGCAGGATATTTCAATTGCCTTTCGGCAAGCATCGTATTTCATGCGTATTTTATTTCAAAGGAATTCCCAATCATTTAAACCTTAAAGGCTAATTTCTCAAGTTTAGTAAGTTTCTCAAAATATACTATTTCAGGACGCTATCCGCTCCGATATCATTCAAAATCTTTTTCAACAAGATTTTTCAAGATTTGACTCGGTCAACCATCGTTTACTCTTAAATTCGTCTAAATTCAGATTTAATTCCAAAAATTCCGAAATTTCACTACTGACTCAGAAACGTCGAGACGAACAACTTTCGTGTTTTAACTTTTTCAATCCGAGATACCCAAATATGTCAAAAACGTCAATTTTCGCATAAGAACAAATCTGTCCGAATTTTATATGTCACAGTTTAAAGATTTCAAATTCTACCATAGCAAATCAACTCCAAATTTAATGAAATTTTACAGAGACCATCTTAAGACGTTTATCTACAACTTTCGTGTTTGGCAAAAGATCTAAATCGGCCTAGAACCCTAGTCAAAAACGTCATCAAGTTCTGACCTAAGTTTCGTCAAGAATTTCAAGATCCACATCCTAGCAGTTCGGTTTCGGGTTGATTTCATACATCAAATCATCACGAAAAATTCTGAAATTTTACGGAGGTGTTCTTAACATATAGATCTACAACTCTTATGTTCAACGCCAAGCCTAGATCGGTCTAGATCTAAGGTAGAAATCACCAACAAGTTTGAACTAAAGTTCTGTCACCGTTTCAAGATCTAAACCAAAGGCAGGTCTGTTCATGGTCGTTTTTGGATATCAAAACACGATGAAAAATTATGAAATTTTTACAGTAGATAGATCTATGTCTTAGGAACGTTTTTCGTGTTTTAGGTTTTTCCGTTTGAAGTTGTTTTAAGGTTTGGAAAAATTAGACAAAACTGTTGCGCCGGTAGAAAACATTCAATGACAGATTTACGCAAGATTCGATTCAAGCCTTTAGGTTTCGTGTTTTAGTTACTCCCAAAACCATGTAAGTATTAACTTACCGAGTTTATGAACGTCGGGGATGTCTAATTCGGAGGCGTGGCTTCCAGATCACCGTTTCTCCTCTCCGTTCGTCGGGTTCTACGATCCAGATTCAATACGGGGTGTAGAAAGAAAAGAACCGAAGTTAGAATCCGTTTTCGGATTGAAACGTGAAGAGATTTATCGAACCAGAGCTTACCACAACGTTTGGAGACCCTTGGATTTTCGTCCAAAGCTGCTGCCTCCGTTTGGTGCTATCCGTCGACTCCGAATTTAGGGTTTCGAATGTGTAGAGAGTTGTAGGGTTTCGTAAAGGTATTCGGAGCTCCTACAAGGTCTTATTTATAGATATCTAAGACCTAGGGCGTCCAAAATCTGACCCCAAGGGTCTTGGGTCGAGAGACGTTCAACCGAAAGTCGAAAAATCCGCGTTCGGGCGAGAAAATCTCGCTTGGTTTGTTGCTGCCAGAGTGGCGCGGTCGTGGCGCGGTCTAAGGCCATTAACCGCGCGGCCAGCGCGCCACTCACGCCTGGACCCCGGTCCGGGCGGGTCGTGCGATCCGTCGCGCTTTTCCTCCTCTCTTTCGGACTTCTATCCCTCTATGTTCCCCGATTCCGATTTCCGGGGTATCTTCGGGCTCCGATTTCCTGTCCTAATTTTATTCGGATCTAAATTTACATTTGGACTCGAGTTATTGAGTCTATCGGTGTCGGGTCCCCGTGTAACCATTTATTCGATTAAATTGTCTTCGGCTTCCCGGGTTCTCGAAATTTTGTTTCCTTTTTAATTTAAATTCCATTTCTCATTTCCTCTACATTTATTTCGTTATTTATTACATTTATTTTATTTATTGTATTTATTTTATGTTGGAAAATTTCCGGGTATTACAACTTCGTATGGCCCTTCCCATCTGGATTTAAGCTTTCCGGGGAACAGCTTCAACCTAGAATTAAATAACAAGACATTTTGGCCAACATAGAAGTGTTTGGATTTGATTCGACGATCATGCAACTTCTGGGTCCGCTCTTTGTAAATCCTCGAGCTTTCGTAAACCTGCGCACGTATTTCGTCGAGTTCATTGAGGTCCAACTTGCGTTTACTTAGAGCAACTCGTGGGTCAAAATTAAGCGTTTTTACGGCCCAGTAAGCCTTGTGCTCTAGTTCTACGGGCAAATGACAGGCTTTTCCAAAGATGAGCCTGTATGGAGACATCCCAATGGGTGTCTTGAATGCAGTGCGGTATGCCCATAAAGCATCATTGAGCTTACGTGACCAATCTTTGCGAGTTATCCCCACAGTGGCCTCGAGTATGTGTTTGATTTCGCGGTTTGATACCTCGACTTGACCCCTGGTTTGGGGATGGTAAGGTGTGCCTATCTTGTGGAGGATCCCATTTTTGTTCATAAGATTTGCAAATGCCTTATTAACGAAATGGGTTCCTCCATCAGATATTATTACCCTAGGTACACCAAATCTGTCGAAAATGTTATTTTTCAAAAATTTTATGACTTGGTTACCATCATTGGTCGGCAGTGCAATTGCCTCAACCCACTTAGACACGTAGTCGACAGCTACCAAGATGTAGTGATTCCCATCAGATGTCGGGAATGGTCCCATGAAGTCAATGCCCCATACATCGAAAATCTCAAGTGTGAGAATCCCTTTTTGAGGCATTTCATCCCTCTTGGAGATATTCCCTAGTCTTTGGCATCTGTCGCAAGACTTAACAAACGCCTTGCAATCCTCGTAAACAGTAGGCCAATAGAAACCACACTCGAGCACCTTATGAGCTGTTCGAGTGGGGCCATGGTGGCCTCCATATTTCGATTCATGACATTTTTTAGCGATTTGATAGGCCTCGTGCTCCGTTACACATCGTCTTATACTCGAATCTGCGCAATGCTTGAAGAGATAAGGATCTTCCCAAAAGTAGTTAACTACATCTCGGTAGAACCTTGCTTTTTGGATCCTGCGTAGGAATGGTGGGATTATTCCACATGCTAAAAAGTTAGCAATGTCGGAAAACCACGGACAAGCTTGGTCATGAAGATGCAAGGCAAACAGTTGTTCATCCGGAAAATTTTCATTGACGGCTAGCTCATTTTTATCATTTTCTAGTCGAGACAAATGGTCAGCAGCACCATTGTCTCTGCCTTTTCTATCCTTTATTATGATGTCGAATTCTTGCAGCAAGAGTACCCACGTGATTAATCGAGGTTTGGCGTATTGTTTTCTAAACAAGTATCTCAGTGCAGAGTGATCGGTGTATACTATGGTTTTCGTGCCAGTGAGGTATTATCTGAATTTATCAAACGCGAAAACCATAGCATACATCTCTTTCTCCGTGGTGGTGTAATTGACTTGGGCTTCATTCAGAGCATGACATGCGTAATGAATTACACAATGTCTCCCTTCCTTATGTTGCCCAAGAACTGCACCCACAGCGAGATCACTTGCATCGCACATTACCTCGAAAGGTATTGACCAATCGGGTAGTTGTACTATTGGAGCATAAATCAACAACTTCTTGAGCGTGTCAAAGGCTTGAACACACGCTTCATTTATTACAAAAGAATTTTCTTTACAAAGCAAATTAGTGAGCGGCTTGGCAATTTTAGAGAAATCTTTAATGAATCTCCGGTAAAAACCGGCATGCCCTAAGAAACTCCTAACTGCTTTTATTGAGTTTGGTAATGGAAGGTTGCATATGACTGAGACTTTGGCCCTATCGACTTCGATGCCTGCGCGCGAGATGCGGTGACCCAACACTATTCCTTCGGTAACCATGAAATGGCACTTCTCCCAGTTCAAAACTAGGTTAGTGTCCTTGCATCTTTTTAAAATTTTTGCAAGATTTTAGTCAAACATTCATCAAAAGTATCTCCATACACAGAGAAGTCATCCATGAAAACTTTAATGCATTTTTCGATAAATTCTGAGAAAATCGACATCATGCATCGCTGAAATGTGGCAGGCGCATTGCAAAGTCCAAAAGGCATGCGCCTGTACGCAAAAGTTCCATAAGGGCACGTGAAAGTGGTCTTATCATGATCCTCGCTAGCTATTACAATCTGATTATAGCCAGAGTACCCATCCAAAAAGCAATAGTACTCCCTCCCGGCCAACCTCTCCAGCATCTGATCAATGAATGGCAACGGAAAGTGATCCTTCCGTGTAGCGGTGTTGAGCTTCCGGTAGTCGATACAAACTCTTCAACCGGTCACTGGACGTGTCGCCACTTCTTCTCCTTGCTCATTGGTCGTTATGAACATCCCCCCACGTTTTGGTACGACCTGCACTGGGCTAACCCATTTGCTGTCAGATATAGGATAGATGATACCAGCATATAAGAGCCTGATAACTTCTTTCCTTACCACTTCTTGCATATGGGGGTTCAGACGCCTTTGTGGTTGCCTAGAGGGCTTGTACTCCTCTTCCATTAAACTTCTGTGCATGCAAACAGAGGGGCTTATTCATTTTATATCAGAAATGGTCCATCCAATTACATGTACGTATTTCTTTAGAATGTCTACCAGAGCTTTTTCTTGTTCTTGTGTCAGCTTGGCTGACACAATTACCGGTAGTCTTTTATGTTCAGCGAGAAAGACGTACTTAAGATGATCCGGGAGTATTTTAAGTTCAAGCTCTGGCGGACATTCAACGGAAGGAAGTAGTTTGCGAGAAATGGATGGGAGTGAGAGGTTAGATTTACCTTCAAGACCCTGTGTCAGTACAGGGTCCACTTCCTCCTCCGTGGTGCTCTCGTCCTCCTCTGGGGTGAATTCAACACCGTCAAATTCTTCAAGGTCCCCAGTAATAGGGTCCTCGAAGTGGACAGCGTTGCAGCTCCTTTGTTGCTCCGCACCTTCAGGCGTCAGTACCTGTTTTGAAACTTTGTCCGACATCACAGTCATAGAGTCTATGCTCTCATCCTCACTCCTACTTTCTATTACATCAAACATGGACCAAGTTCCCTCAGACGGAAACTTCTGCAGCTGCTCCATGTCAAAGGTGATATCTTTTTCGTCGACCCTCAATGTGACTCTTCCAGATGTGGCATCAATCAGTGCACCGCCAGTGGCCAGAAACGGGCGTCCCAGGATAAGCGGCATTTCAGAGTCCTCTTCAATGTCGAGGATGATGAAGTCAACCGGGAAAAGAACTTGGCCGGTTTTGACTACCACGTCCTTGAGGATTTCTACGGGTTTTGTGATTGATCTGTCTGCCAGTTGCAGTTTCATCTTGACTGGTTCGATCTCTCCGAGCCTTAGGCGAATTGCCATGGCTAGAGGCATCACGTTGATGCTGGATCCTAGATCACATAACCCCATGCTCACTTTGGCCTTTCCAATCTGTACTGGTAGCGTGCAGCATCCAGGGTCCTCTTTCTTTTCGGGAAATTTCCTCTGAACTATGGCACTGCATGTGCTGTTGAGAATGATCACCTCCTCCTGTTCTACCTGTCTTTTCCCTGAAATCAATTCTTTCAAGAACTTAGCATAGGTGGGCATTTCAGAAATCATTACCACGAGAGGAATGGTTATCTCTACAGACTTTAATCGTTCTAGAAATTTCTTGAATTTAAGGTCATGTTCTTATTTTTAAGACGTGCAGGGTATGGCACCCTTGGCATGTACTTATTATTATCAATTTTTGGTGGTAAAGAGAAGGAAGTTGTACCTTCACCCATTCCCTTTTCAGCTTCATTTGCAGCTTCAGCCTGTGTGTTCGCTGTATCTGATTTATCCTTTACCAGCTCAACACTTTCATCTCCTTCAACCTTTTCCTTTTCCGTTTCCACCTCCAAGGAAACCTTTACTTTCATAGCTTTCTTCTTCGCAGATCCAATGTTTCCCTTCAGAGTCTTGCCTCCATGCAATGTGATTGCTTTGCATTGCGGGTTGGCTTCAGTGCTACTCGGCAGTGTTCCCTTCCCCCTGTTCTGCAATTCCTTGGCGAACTGGGTGACCTGCGTCTCCACATTTTTTATTGATGACTGCAACTGCTGGTTTATCTCCTTTTGATTAGAAATAAACTCAGTCATCAAATTCTCCAGGCGAGATGGTGGCTTTTGGTTGTATTGTTGATTCTGATCAGGTTGGGCTTGGAAGTTTTGGAAATTCTGGCCTTGGTTTTGGTTGGGCCTCTGTTGGATATAGGGTTGAAAGTTCTGATTCTGATTCTGGAAATTCTGCACTCTCTGCTGAACGAATCCTTGGTTTTGAGGTCTGAAGTTCTGCTGAGGATTTTGGTTTGCAAATTGGTTAGGCTGATGTGGTTGTGTCAACAAATGCGCATTAAGTGCATTGTTGTTGGAATAGGAGAGGTTGGGGTGGCGGTTTTGGTAGTTCCCTGCGTAGTTGCAGCTTTCGGTAGCTAGTTGTTGGCATGTGTCGGTTGGATGTGATCCTTGACATAGCCCACAAATCGCTCCCGATTGCTGTGCTTGCACTTGGCTAGATGTGGCTCCTGCCTGAGAAGTACCTGCTCCATTTCCTTTCTCATGTCCTAGCTGTATCGCAGCTACCTGTTCCTGCAATTTTTCGAAATCTGTTTTTCCCTCACTCACAGCAAAAACTTTTCTAGGAGGGTCCACTTTCTTGTCATTGCTGTTCAATACAGATCTATTGACAGACATTGTCTCAATCTTTTCCCAGGCTTGATTCGTGGGCAAATGGAGTAAATGTTTTCCGCCCGCAGCGTCCAACATCATTCTCCATGCATGGGTGAGCCCTCCATAGAATTTCCTCAGTTGCTCCCATGGTTGATATCCGTGTTGGGGGCATCGCCTCAAGAGGCTGGAGAACCTCTCCTTTGCGTCGTACAATGACTCATCCGGCTTCATCTTGAACTCTCCAATTTTCTCTCGTCCTTCGTCTATCTTAGATTCAGGAAAATACTTCAACAGAAAACTCCTCACCAAATCTGCCCAGGTGCTCCTCTGATTTATGGGTAATGATTTATACCAATCCCTGGCACCACTAAACAAAGAAAAGGGAAACAACATTAGTCTTATAGCATCAGGTGAAATTCCCTGGTTTTTTATTGTATCGCAGAGCTCCAGAAAGGTCTGGAGATGATCATGGGGATCCTCATGATTTGCACCGCAGAATTGATTGTTTTGCACCAAATTAATGAGTGCCGGTTTGAGCTCAAAATTGCGTGCAGGAAATTGCGCTCTCCCAGGCCTATCCAGATAGGGCTCTACGATTGGCTGCATAAAATCAGCTGCTGCCTGCTGTTGTTGATTTCCTTGCTCTGCTTCGTTTTGATATTACTGGTGGTAGTTGGGATTATGTTGGAACATAATATCAGGATCATGAGGGTTGTTTTGGAACTGGTCTTGATTGAAGGCTTGATTGTGGTATTGCTGGTTTGGTATATTTTAGTTTTGTTGGTTATATTGGTTAAGGAGTGGCGGTTGTTGGTGGAATTGCTGATACTGTTGCTGATTTGGATTAGGTAGATTTTCCTCCTCGTTGGCACGATTTGGGTGTTCTACCATACCCCCATCAGCTCCATTACCAGGATTATTGAGTGGTTGGTCTATTGGTAAGATCGGGGGAATGTCCTGGTTTTCTGCCATATCAGATATTTCACTGCTTGTAGTTTCAGGTGAGGTACGAGTCCGAGCTTCCTGCTCTTTCCTTCGTCTGGCTTGCGCCCTCAGCTGGCGAGCGGTCCTTTCTATTTCTAGATCGAACGGTAGCTCAGGCAATGTGGCCTTTCTCCGTTGCATAAGCAGTTTGTATCAAGATTTGACAGCACCTGCACAACCCCCAGGTTAGTGATGGTTCAAGAATATATACAAAAACTATCTATCAGTAAATCAGGAGTGTAATTCTCCTAGTAAACGGCGCTGCATCCTC
>JAOANR010000005.1:20836165-20850721 GCA_030278955.1 Hygrophila difformis
CCCGGCAACGGCGCCATGAAACTTTTGACATTTCCCACTATATGAGCATTTTCTGAAAATACTAATCCCGGTTTAGGTTTTATTTAATGAAACCAATTATGAAGATAAAGTTGGGATTAGGGATATATTTATAGGGTGTCACGTTTTTATATGCTCATGTAGGAAACTGTGCCCCCGAAAGTGCACGGTGTCAAAAATGCAGTAATTTATAGTAAGACCGGATCGTTCACCGGAGGATGTGCGATAGAAGCAGGGCCCACGTCGTTTACTAAGATTTTTCACTCGGTTTCTCGATTCAAGTTTTGCAATGGTTTCTAACAACTACTTGACATGATTTAAACTAGATTATGAAAGTAATAAAATCATTCTACAAAGCATGTTAAAATTATTCTAGAAAGCAATTAAATTTATGCTAAGAAAGCGGATAAAATTTTTCTAAGAAAGCGAGTTTAAAATAAGACAGAAGGGACAGGGGGAAAATAATAAAAATTGGACAAGATTCAGATGAAAGAGCCCCTGGTCTTGGTGACCAGATGCTGATCAGGAACTTCCCAGATATCAATAAGCCATAGGACTTACAACAGCTGGGTAGTTATGAGATACAAACTAAATGAAACAGGTCCATAGATGAACCTGTTCCGGATGTACTCACTTAAGACTCAATTCTAGACTTTGGCAGAAGAAGATAGTAGTCGAAGGAATACTCAACCCTACCGTAGAAATTAACCAAGGCCTATATGTTCTTCCTCTAGCATTATCTATCACATCTCATTTACACCCAAGTGGATATTAATTTAATGCAATATTTAATAACAGATTTCCAGCACACATCAATTTTGAGAAACCAATTGATATTTGAAAATCATTCCCTAAACAGGTACTAAACTTCTCAATTAATACACAGATCCTTTCAGTCTAAATGAGACCTAATTGCTGACTCTGCTTCTAAGTTCTCAAAATCAAACCCCCGGTAGAATATGAGTTAATCATAACTATCGAATTTATCCTTTACTCAGATCCGGATTTTATAAAGGAATTTTTGTTGGAAATTTATTATGCAACATATGATTTGAATCAAGACTTCTATGTCCAAGGGGAAGGATCCCCAAAATAATAATGACCACAACATCTACATAATAATATCATGCATACATGTATAAGAGAAGTAAAATAAAATACCCCAAAATATATGGTGGGGTTAGCCAGAATTTGATACACAAAGATGGATTAGCCTTGAGATAAGAAGAAATCGGCTAAAGAGAGTGCCAGAAATAATTGAGGTTATCTGGACTGCAAACATCTGCCATCCGGTTCCCAGTTATTCCAGATGGAATGATATTTAGACAGTAAGGACCCCTTAATGACAATGATCGCTATCATCGAAAGTCCTACTACCCATGAATGAGGAAAAACCCACATGTTTTCTTACTATAGTATTACCATAACAGTGTTGATCGACACTGTCTAATATTACCATAGTTTGAAATTCAGGTTTGAAATTAAGATAAGGAAAAGAAAACTGTATCTAATTAGAAATTGGCTGAGTGACTAATCGAATCCCTGTGAATAGACCGCTCGCCGTAGCTTCCACCAATCTCCATTTAGATCATGCAAAATAACGAGTAATAATTAATACACATAAGACGAGCTAATCAATATCTCTGTGAAGGGACCTTTCACCAACATTGATCTGTGATATTTCTCATTACCCATTCATACACACACAGAAGGGTAAAAATAGAAGGTTAAGAAAATGTTTTTGGTATTGTGTGAGTGTCAATCACACAACAAATAGACACTAATGGGTTGAGATGTGTAATGGATAAAATCATTTGTAGTGGGCCTAAGCCCAATACACCCATGCAACTTAAACAAATCAAGAAAGAAAATATTTTTGGAGTTTTTAAAATAGAAAGAAAAGGTCAGTTTGATCTAATGGGCAACATAGACCGAACTGAACAATGCATGAGGAATGAAGTATTTTCCTCACCCAATTAATCCTTGTAAGGAGATGGAACATCATATAGTTCGAATTGTCAAGCAATTCGGTCTAGACCGAATTGGACAATTCGAACCGATGAAGTCATTCCCTTGCTCAAATTTGATTAAGGCATTTACTCCATATTGAGGGTGAGTTCGAATTGGTGGGCTAGTTTGGTCTAGACCGAACTAAGCAATTCGAACAGGTAAGAGATATAAAATAAATCAAGGCATGAAGGGATGGAATGCATACAATTTGATTCACAAGCTAGTTCGGTCTATAAAGTAGTTCGGTTTAGATCGAACTGTATAGATCGAACTTCTCATGAATCTCATGAAGAGAACAGTTTTGTCATGCAATTCGATCTTGATCTGCCTAATTCAAACTGCATGAAGTTTTCATACAAGTAAATTTTTGGTGCTCATGAGTATTAGTTCGAATTCCACTGTGTGGTTTATGATAGATGAGATTTACTCAATCCTTCATTTCACATCAGTGTCATCTCACAACCACCCTAGTGAGCATTTTAAGGGAAACAATCATGATGCATGTTTAGTAGGTCATGGTACAGTTACACCCTATTTCTACAAACAAGAAATTCAAAGTTCAAAGATCCTAAAAAAATGAAAATGCCTAAGAACTACATGCATAAAATAAGAACACTTATATCATCTAAGGCATAAATAAATAAAAGATCTAGGGCAAACTAATTAAAACAAAGCAATAAAACGAACCCTAAAATAATCATCTAAGACCTAAGAACACTTATTTGAAGCTCTAAGGCATAAGACACACCAAAACATACCACTCATGCATTTATTGAGAATATAAGTCAAGTAGAACATAATAAATGCAACCTAGTTGAAACAAACAAACATTCTAACATTTATTGCTAAGGAAACCATTTAAAGCGTGTCAACACATGGACAAAACCCATTTCTGGAAATCTTCCTTATATTAACACTTGAAAATGAGGTAAATAACCCAAAACCATCATTAGATTGAAGGTAGGGTTTATTCTAACTAGAAAGCATGTAAAAAGTTTGGAAATGGCTACACTAGAGGGTTGTAACAAGCTGTTTACTGACTAAACTAAGATTAAAACAACTAAAACTAAACTACATGCCTGAAAAATAAACTAACTAAACAACCTACCAAACCCTTAAGAGGTGAAGAACCTTCTGCACTGTTTTTGTTTCCCCCAAGCTGATTTCTTGTCAAGTGAAGTCTTCTTCTTGTGTTGAGAGAGGTCAGCTTTTATACTTCTTTCTCGAAACCCTAGGCCCATCAGAGCCCATCAACAGTGTCATGCATTTCTCACGTGTTCCACAGCTTCATCTCGATGCAAATTTGAACTTGATTCGGTCCCCTCAAGCAGTTCGGTCTATTTCGAATTGGACAATTCGAATTGCATGAGATCTTCCTTGATTTTTAGCTGGGATGTGATTTTCAATCTCTAGTTCGGTCTATGTGTAGATCGAACTGGCTTTTTCGAACTGATGGTGGCTCCTGCTTGGCTTCCTTGTTGGATGCAATTCGAATTAATGGTTAGTTCGGTTTAGACCGAACTAGGGAATTCGAACTGCATCTCCCTTTCTTGCTCTTGGGTTTTTTTTCTCTTCATCCGGCAATTTGGTCTATGCCATCAGTTCGGTCTAGGAGACAATTCGAACTGGGCATTTCGAATCTCCCTTCAACACTTCATCAGTTTTGCTCCTTCTTGTCTTCAGCAGTTCGAATTGCCCAGTTCGGTTTACTGAGCTTCCATACTTAGCCAAAAATTCAGTTTTGTGGGATTTTCACTCTTTTTCCCACCTTTTTGGTTTTTGTGGGCCTTTTTATTCTTTTGCCCATCTTTTCATTCCTTTTTCTTTTTCTTTTCCTTTTTTCATGTTTTTGGATTTTTCTAACACAAATACAATTAAAATTGTATATTTTGTGTCTTTTTATTACCAGCTCAATATTCTTACAAACTTGCATTAATCTGTCGAATTCAACTGCTTTCTTATTAAAATAAGATATGAATACGATCAAAATGTCCGCCTCAGATACGGAAATGGATTGAGAATAATGGACGATTTTGGTCATTATCACCCATCAGGGTAGAGTTCTTGCAGCCATAGGCCCCGAGTACTTGGTTAATCACTAGTTGTGAATCTCCCCTAATAATCACGCCCTCGGCCTTTCTCATAACCAAAGTTTTTAAACCTAAAATGAGGGCCTCATACTCTGCTGAATTGTTAGTCATTGCTCCCAGTTCTATATAGACTTTGATTTTTTGTCGATTGGGACCCTCGATGCTAACACCGGCCCCTGCTCGATACTGGTTACAGAGCCATCGAAGTACAGGATACAAGGTGCTACGCCCACACTCTCTATTTCCAGATCCCATTCCTCATCCAGGTCAACAGATTGGTCGGCCAAGAAGTCCGCTACCACCTGTCTCTTTACAGCCATGATAGGAACGTGATTTAAAGAAAAAGGAGTTAATTTCACGGCCGAATCCAGCAATCGACCTTTCATTCGAGGTCTCTTAAGTAAAAACTTAATAATGTTGTGTTTAGTCACAACATCAGTGTCCCTGGGCAGGATATAGTGTTCGAGTTTTGTGCAAGCATACAGCAAGGAGAAACATAGTTTCTCCACAAAATGATAATTCAGCTCGGGCCCTGCTAATGTCTTGCTCAGATAATATATGGCCCTTTCTTTTCCATCATCCAAATCTTGTGCCAATAAACAGCCAATGGCTACATCAGACGAAGCCAAATAAAGTTTTAGTCTTTTGTCTGGCCTAGGCAGTACAAGAACAGGAGGATTGATGATTGATGTCTTGATAATCTCTAGGGCTTCATCTTGCTCAGGACCCCATTCGATGTTAGGTCCGGTTTTACCTTTAAGGAATTTTGTTAGAGGTTTCATTTTACCAGCTGCGTTGACTATGAACCTCCTAAGGTAATTAACCTTGCCTAATAAGCTTTGCACCTCTCTAATTGTACGTGGTGGAGGAATGTTTATGATAGCCATGGCTTTATTGGCGTCGACCTCTATCCCTCGCTGATGAATGAGGAAACCCAAGAAATTGCCAACTGACACCCCGAAGGCACATTTCGTGGGGTTCATTTTAAGGTGATATTTCCTCATTCTAACAAACGCTTGCTCTAAGTCTATTAAATGTTGGCTGAACTCTGATGATTTGATGATTACGTCATCAATATATACTTCCAATGTTTTACCTATTAAATCGTGGAATATGGTGTTCATTGCACTTTGGTAGGTGGCTCCGGAATTTTTCAAGCCAAAGGGCATCACCACCAACTCATATATTCCTATAGCCCCAGGACATCTAAATGCCCTCTTGGCAGTGTCCTCTTCAGCCAGGTTGATCTGATTATATCCAGCGTAGCCATCCATTAGGGATAGGATCTTATGTCAGGCCGCTGCATCAACCAACATGTCGGCAATGGGCATGGTGTACTCATCCTTGGGTGTGGCCAAGTTCATGTCCCTAAAGTCTATACAAACTCTCACTTTACCATTCTTCTTGGTAACAGGGATTATATTAGACAGCCACTGAGCATATCTACAAGGTCGGATGAATTTCGCATCCAATAACTTCTTAAATCCTTCAGTAATCTTAGGCATCAATTATGTGTTAAAACGTCTTGGGGCTTGTTTTACTGGCCAATAATTGGGCTTAATAGGGAGACGATGTTCTATTAATCTCCAATATAGCCCTGGCATATCAGCATAATCCCAAGCAAGACAATCCTGATGTTTTGCCACTAATTGTGCCAACTCATTTTGTTGGTCTATTGTCAATAAACCACTGACCATTATTGGTCTTTGTTTCTCCTCATTGCCAATGTTTAATTTTACCAATGGGTCTTGTGCGTACACTGTTGGCTCAGGCTTTTCTAATAACTCTGGCCATTCATACACGTAATTTTTCGGTTCAGTCCCTTCTTGGCACGAATTAACAGACATAACTGAAAATGAATCAGAAAATGGTAATTTCATTAGTCAGAATCGACATAAATACAATTATTTTTTGCAGAAATTAATATTTCTGGCTATCGAGCCATCTACAGATTAGACTAAATAATAGAAGACATACCCCTGCCTTGTTAACTTGCAGTTAGGCATGGGGAATGCACTGCCGATACCGCTCATGCTAATTCGCGGTATGGCATATTCATAGAGTACAACATCACTTGAACTGGCACCGATATATCCCTGGAATGTATCTATGAGCATTGACTGTGATCACTTCCGAGCCATCCCAGAACAAGAGCTTTTGGGGTAGTGATAATGGCAAAAAATGACCATTATTTCCAATCCATTTCCGTGTCTGAAACGGGCATTTGATCGCATTCCGGTCTTATATTAAATAAGAAAGCTGTTGAATTGGACTGATTTATGCATAACTGTAAAAATATTGAGCTGGTATGAAAAATGCATAAATATGTAATTTTATTACACATTTATGTTAGAAAAATCCAAAAAAATGAGAAAAAGAAAAGAAAAGAAAAAGGAATGAAAAAGATGGGAAAAGAAATGAAAACCCACAAAGAATTGAATTTTACAGGATATTACGACGCTGGACACAACTACGACGCTAAGCGTGTATAGCGCCGTAGCTTGGTCTAGCGCCGTAGGAGGAAACCAAAGCAGCAGTCTGAAGAAGAGGGTACGACGCTAAACAAGTGTAGCACCGTGGTCAAGTATAGCGACGTAATGATGGATAGCGCCGTAGGCTGTTCACTTAGAGACAGAGAGAGTCTTCGAAGTGGAAGACTACGACGCTAGACCTATAGCGTCGTAGTAAGGATAGCGCCGTAAGCAAGTATAGCGTCGTAAACCTTGCCAGAATTCGAATTTCAAGGCCTGGGGGCCCATGGGCCTAGGGTTTCCCACCTATTTAAGGACAGGTTGACTCCCATGATCAGTCACTTCACAACATTTGAACCTTGGAGACAACTTGGTGTTCTTGAGAGGTGTGTAGGTAGTTAGTTTAGTTAGGGTTTATTTTTTGTATTATTTACTTTTATGCACTGTTTTTGTTTTCTTGTTTTAATGTTAGCTTAGATTAGTGTCAGTTTCCTCATTTCACCCTAGTTAGCCACTGTTTATATTATTTCCAGTTTTGTTAAACTTTTATTAAGGTTTGAAATACTCAAATGATGGGTATTATCAAACCATTTCTTATAAAATGGGAAGTTAATCACAAAAAGTGTCCCAAAATCATGAAATGGACATGGGTCCATGGATTTATTGCTTTATTTTTGGTTTCATGACCATTTGGTCATTTTATTTTTCTGTTGATGTGGGTTTTTGTGTTGTTTTTCTTTTATTTTGGGATTCATGCATGAAATGTTGGTTGAAAACCCTTACTTGGGTTTGTGGTTCATGAATGTGTAGTTTAGCATAGTTCTTCTCTTACTGTTTTGCATTCGTGTTGCATCTTTCATTCACTGTTTGTTATTTGTTCTTTATTATCATGCATTTGTGAACCATAAAATTGAAAATAGGGTTTGCAATCGCAGAGATTGCATCACCCGAACAACAACAATTTTTCTGGGCTAGCTACGACGCTAACCGCCCTACGACGCTAACCTAGTGTAGCGTCGTAGGTGAGGTTTAGCGCCGTAGTCGTCCAGACTTAACAAAATTTGCCTTACGGCGCTAGACCAACGACGCTATCCTCGGATAGCGTCGTAATTTTTGTCTAGAGTCGTAGGTCCCCAAAACACTTTCCTTCTCACAAATACCCACCTACGACGCTAGGCTCACGACGCTATCCTTGGATAGCGTCGACATTTAATGTTTAGCGTCGTACTCCCCCATTTCACAAACATTTCTAAACATTTAACCTACGGCGCTATCCTCACGACGCTATCCTCACATAGCATCGTCATTTAATGTCTAGCGCCGTAGCATCTCTCCTTTTTCTAAAAACTTCTTTCTTCCCCAAATTCTCAAACCAATTACGACGCTACACCTACGACGCTATCCTAGTATAACGCCGTAATTTAGTGTATAGCGTCGTACACACCCCTTTAACCCCAAAGATTTCACATCTCTTTCACCAACCCATGACGACGCTAACCTCACGACGCTATCCTTGGATAGCCTCGTAATATCTGTTTAGCGTCGTAATTGGCATCTTTATGCAAAATTTTCTATTCTCCATCTTCACAATAAATTGATTGAACCCTTAAGCCAGTAATTAAAGGTCAATATTAGCAATAATTGTGATCAATAATTGCCTGGATTAAAGGAACTTTGTTCAATATCCATTAAAACATTTTTCTATAAACAAAATCGTGATGCCTTAAACAGATAATCCGGACTGTAATTAATTATGGTAGGAGGGAATATTTAAGCCATCAATTATGGATTAATTCCATGACCTTGCATGAGAAACCAATGTCTCTCATACAAGTTCTTCTCTTTATTTTATTTTCTTTTGTCTTTTGCGTATTGTGTGTGACAATTAGTAAAGAATACACCAGACTAATGTTGGCGGGTATTCCCACACGGATAAACTAGCTCGTAGTCTGAATATTAATTACTAGTTGTTATTTTGCATGGTCCGGATAGTGGTCGGTGGAAGCCTTGGCGGTTCGTCCATCCGGGATTATAATAGCTGCTCAGCTGACTCCTATCCGGATACAATTTTCTTATCTTAATTTCAAACCCGAATTTTGAGCTATAATATTATCAAACGATGTCGATCAACATCGTTTGAATAGTATTACAGTAAGAAAACATGTAGGTTTTTCTCTCATTTCACAGATAGTAGAAACCTTGATGATAGCGATCACTGTCAATTAAGGTCTTCTGTTGTGTAAAATCATTCCACCTGGAATAGTAGGGACCTGGATAGCAGATTTTTGCAAGTCCGGATAACCCCAGTTATTTCAGCCTTCTTTTTAGCCAAATAAATTCTTCTCATCTCCGGCTATTTCATCTCTGTGTATCAACTTCTGTCTAAACCCGCCTTATATTTTGGGTTATTTAATTTTGCACTTCTTTATAAATTTATGCATGATATTATTATGTAGATATTGTGGTCATTATTATTTCGGGATCCTTCCCTTGGACATAGAAGTCTTGATTTAAATCAGATGTTTCACAATAAATTTCCAACAAAAATTCATTTATAAAATCCGGATCTGAGTAAGGGATAAATTCCACAGTTATGACTAATTCATATCCAACTGGGGGTTGATTTTGGGAAATTAGAAGCAGAGTCAGCGATTAGGTCTCACCTAGACTGAAAGGGTCTGTGTTCTTATTGAGGGTCTAGTACCTGTTTAGGGAATGATTGTCAAACATCAATTATTTTCCAAAATTGCTGTGTGTTGGAAATCTTGTATTAAACATGGCACTGAATCATAGACCACTTGGACTCAGATAAGGTGTGATGAATAATGCTAGAGGAACAACATATGGGCCTTGGTTATTTTCTAAGATAGGGTTGAGTATTCTTTCAACTACTATCCTCTTCTGCCAAAGCCTATTATCGAGTCCTGAGTGAGTGCATCCTGAACGAACTAATTTATTCGTTTGTTTCATTAGTTTGTATCTTATAACCACCCGAAGAGAAGTGAACACTGCGAGCATTTCACCGAGACTAGGGAATTCTTGATCCACACCCGGTCATTCTGACTGGGGGCTTTCTTTTACTACCAGGGTCAAACTTTCAAAAACCTCCGAGTGATAGGATTTTAAATGCTCTCTTTATCGCTTTCTTTTAAATGCATTCATTACAGGTCACTCGGTTGTATTGAGAGTTGTGTAACTGCTACTAGGAATGATAGTTAAGGGATAGTTCAGGCTTAATTTTAATCTTTGGGTGTGACCGGGGGAATGATGGGAGTACTTGGCATCTCAATAAATGATTTGTCAGGTGTTGTTTGTCCACCGCAGATAAATAACATACCTTAGCAGTGCATTGCAAGGGTAGTTAGGCGTCTGTGGAATCTTAGATTTTGTTGTCTTAAGAGCATGCAAATCCGTGCTGTAAGTACCTGTCTGTTAAAGGGAACATGGTACAGGAAACATGAGAGTTAGCTAACTGAAAGGATTATCCCAAACAAAGATCTGTGTATTAAAATGGAAGTTTAATTGTGTTTCATCTGAATCTTGTCCAATTTTTATTATTTTCCTTCTGTCCCTTCTGTCTCAATTTAAATCTGCTTTCCGAGATTAATGATAGATAGCTTAGTATAATTTTAACCGCTTTCTTAGAATAATTTTATCGCTTTCTTAGAATAATTTAAGTGCTTTATTAGACTAAATTTAATTCGCTTTCTAGAATAATTTTATCTGCTTTATTTTAACTGCTTACATAGCTTAGTTTAAATTCTGTCAAGTAGTTGATAATTAAAACACAAACTTGAATCGAGTAACCGAGTGGAAAATCTTATAAAACGACGTGGGCACTGCTTCTATCGCACATCCTCCAGTGAACGATCCGGACTTACCTACAAATTATTGCAATTTTTGACACCGTGCGCTTACGGGCCACAGTTTCGTAACACGAGTAATAAAAACGTGACAACCTATAAATATATCCCTAATCCCGACTCCATCATCATAAATTGGTTTCATTAAATAAAACCTAAACCGGAATTATATTTCAAAAATACTAGTGGTAGGAAATTGTCAAAAGTTTCATGGCGCCGTTGCCGGGGAGGATGCAACGCCGTTTTATTAGAGAATTACATTCCTGATTGCTCATAGTTAGCTTATATCTATAAATATATATATCTACACAACCGAACCAATTCTAACCTGGGGAATGTGCAGGTACTGTCATAGCTAAGACCTCTGTTCTATGCAAAAGAGAAAGGAGACCCCAGCCGAGATCCCGTTCAATGCAGAGATCGAAAAAACAGCTCGTCGTCTGAGGGCAGAGGCTAGACAAAGAAAGGAACGGGAAAGGCAAGCTCTACTCTCTCAAAGCACAAGCAGTGACATCTCAGACATGGCGGATAACCATGGCAATCCCCCAAACATTCCACCTAACCCACCACTCCAAAATATCCAAGAGGACCCAGAAGACGTTGATGATGAGAACTTGGAGAATCTCCCTCCTCAGGTCATTCAGGGAGGTGAGAACCCCCCAGATCTCGAGCAGCAACCCTTCGAGGTGCCTCCACCCAACCCAAACCACCAAAACCTCCAAAATAACCCCAACAACTAGAATAATCCAAATAACCAAAACTTTCAGAATCCTCAATTTCCAAACCCCCAGTTTAACCAAAACCAGAATCATCCTAACCCTAACGATTTCAATGATCTGAGAAATTACTATCCGAACCAGAACTTTTACCCACAGCAATACCAAGGAGGGCCAGGGAACAATCAACAGGCAGCCGCAGCTGACTATATGCAGCCCATACTGGAACCATATTTGAACATTCCTGGACAAGCCCCATTCTTGGCCAGGAATTTCGAATTGAAACCGGCACTCATCAATCTCGTTCAGAGCAATCAGTTTGCTGGGGCAAGTCATGAAGACCCACATGACCATTTGCAAACTTTCTTGGAACTATATGACACCATTAAGAATCAAAATGAATCTGCTAACACCATTCGATTGAGATTGTTTCCTTTCTCTTTGACTAGTGGAGCACGAACGTGGTACAAATCGCTGCCAGTTAATCAGAAGTCCACCTGGGAGGAAGTGATCTGAAACTTCCTGGCGAAATACTTTCCGGAATCCAAGGTAGATGAATGCCGCTCCAAAATCGCGGAATTCAAATGAAGCCAAACGAGTCCTTGTATGACGCAAAGGAACGGTTCTTCAACCTGCTCAGAAAGTGCCCCCAACATGGCTTCCATGAGTGGGAGCAATTAAGGAAGTTTTACAGCGGGTTGACCCCATCCTGGAAATACATGCTTGATGCTGCCGGTGGTCAACATTTGTTGTACATACCAATGGATCAGGCCTGGGGCAAGATTGAAGCAATGAGTGTAAACAGATCTGTTCTAACTGATGATGTTAATCCCCCCCCCCCCCTCGTGGTTTATGTGCTGTAGGTACAGTAGGGAAATCTGAACTAGACAAACTGAAAGATCAAGTGGCCGTCTTGGCCTTGAATCAAGAAGCTGGGAGCTCTACACAGACTCAAAATGCTGAGGCTGTTTGCGGGACTTGCCAAGGCCCGCATCCCACTGAGTCCTGTCAAAAAGTGGCGAATGATAGCTGTAACTATGCATGTGGATTCCAAAACCGGCACCCGAACCTTTCATATTCCAACAACAACGCTTTGAATTCCCACCTGTTGACCCAGCCCCAATAGTTCAACCAACAAAGACCCCAGCATTTTAGTCCAAATTTCCAGCCTCAAATTCTAGCTAGGCCACCTCAAAACCAAAATTTCCAAAACTTTCATCAGCCGCAGAATCAGAATTAGTTTGTTCAAAACCAAGGTCAGAACCAGAATTGGAACCAAAACCAGCAGAAAACCCCTTCCAGATTAGAGACCCTCATGACTGACTTCATTACCAGTCAAAAGGAAATCAACACTCAGTTGCAGTCCTCTATCCGGAATGTGGAGACGCAGGTTACACAAATGGCCAAGGAAATGCAGAAAAGAGACCAAGGAACTCTACCCAGCACTGCTGAGAAAAACCCTCAGTGTAAGGCCATCACACTGAAGTCTGGTAAAGTTTTGGAGGGACCCAAGTGCAAAGAGAAACTGGTACAAGAAAAGGAACTGGAAAGTGACATTGAGGACATTGAAAAGGAAGCTGAAAAAGAGACAGCCAATTTGCAGACTGACGCTGCACCTGAAACGGCTGAAACAGATAAGGGTACAGGTGAAGGAAAAAGGCAGGTCGAGCAAGAGGAGGTGATTATTCTCAACAGCACATGCAGTGCCATAGTTCAGAGGAGATTGCCCGAAATGAAAGAGGACCCTGGATGCTGCACACTTCCAGTACAAATTCGGAAAGGCCAAAGTGAGTATGGGGCTTTGTGATTTGGGATCGAGCATCAATGTGATGCCACTAGCTATGGCAATCCGCCTTAAGCTTGGAGAGATTCAACCAATCAAGATGAGACTGCAACTCGCAGACAGATCAATCACTCAGCCCGTAGGAATCCTCAAGGATGTTGTGGTCAAAATCGGCCATGTTCTTTTCCCGGTTGATTTCATTATCCTCGACATTGAAAAAGATTCTGAAATGCCGCTTATCCTTGGACGCCCGTTCCTGGCTACTGGTGGTGCATTAATTGATGCGAAATCTGAAAAAGTCACATTAAGGGTCGATGGCGAGGAAATCACCTTTGATATGGAACAGCTGCAGAAGTTTCCGAATGAGGGAGCTTGTTCCATGTTTTCTGTAATAGATAGTGGAGAGAAAATTGATTGTGAGAGCGAGAGTGACTCTGGATTTGATCATGAAATGATGCTGGATTACTTATCAAAGCAGGTACTGACACCTGCTGGCGTGGAGCACAAAGGATGCAAAGCCGTTCACTTTGCCGATCCCGAAACAGGGGGATTTGGAGGAGTTTGACGGCACCGAATTCCATGAGGACGCCAACCAAGAGGAGGCGGATCCTGTACTGATACAGGATCCGAAAGGTAAATCTGATCTCCCCAATCTAATTCTCGCAAATTACTTCCTTCAGTGGAATGCCCACCAGAGCTTGAACTAAAAGTTTTACCGGAACATCTTAAGTATGCGTTTCTCACAGAACATAAAAAATTACCGGTAATTGTGTCAGCTGAGCTAACACAAAATCAAGAAAATGCTCTGGTGGGAGTGCTTAAAAATCATGTGCATGCAATCGGTTGGACCATTTCTGATATCAAAGGAATAAGCCCTTCTGTTTGTATGCACAGGATTTTAATGAAGGAGAATTTCAAGCCTTCACGCCAGCCCCAACGAAGATTGAACCCACCCATGCAAGAAGTGGTAAGAAAGGAAGTGATCAAGCTGTTAGATGTCGGTATTATATACCCGATTTCTGATAGCAAATGGGTCAGTCCTGTGCAGGTTATTCCGAAGCGAGGTGGGATGTGCATCACGCAAAATGACCAAGGGGAGGAAATTGCCACGCGCCCAGTCACCGGATGGAGAGTCTGCATAGATTACCGGAGGTTGAACGAGGCAACTCGCAAGGACCATTTCCCTTTACCTTTTATCGATCAGATGTTGGAACGGTTGGCGGGAAGAGAGTTTTATTGTTTTTTAGATGGTTATTCTGGATACAATCAAATAGTGATCCCCATTGAAGATCACGAAAAAACTACCTTTACATGCCCCTATGGCACTTTTGCCTATAGGCGCATGCCTTTTGGATTATGCAATGCACCAGCTACTTTTCAAAGATGCATGATGTCTATATTCTCTGAATTTATCGAAAAATGCATTGAGGTTTTCATGGATGACTTCTCTGTATATGGAGATACGTTTGATGAATGTTTGACTAATCTTGCTAAGATTTTAAAGAGATGTGAGGACACTAACCTGGTTTTAAATTGGGAAAAGTGCCATTTTATGGTCACTGAGGGCATAGTGTTAGGTCATCGCATTTCTCATGCAGGCATCGA
>JAOANR010000005.1:20851221-21075753 GCA_030278955.1 Hygrophila difformis
AAAAAAAATTAACCATTTGCGAGGGATTAAGAGCAGAAAAACCCATACTTTGTTATCCCCCTTTTATTTCCCCTCCCACACTTAAATTAAAACCCTACGAAGAATCGCAAAAGTATCGTACACCGTGGTGAGGAGTGGAAGGTGGTGAGTGAGTCTTCGAAGAGAAGAGCCAATGGGAAGGAACATTGGCCATCTCAGCCTACTTAAGTAGCTTGTTTGTTCATTTTTTACTTTGGCAGTTAAATATTATGGTCCTTACGCGAATGGAGGAAGTGTGTGGGTATTTATCGTGGGTGGTAATTTATAGGGAATATGTTTCTTGGCATTGACAAAGGAATCTTGACGCACATTGTAGAGTGCCTTTTTTGTATGGAAATTGGCGAAAGTTGCACCCACTTTGTTTGAATGTATGTGGTTGTATTATGTGTGTATAATGCTTTGCGGTGGTATTTGAGTGGTTTAAATGGGTGTTACTAAGTTGTGCATTGCTGGTATTTTAATACGATTCTTGCTCTTTATTTTGAAATGAATTTGACTACGGTTGTTTTGAATAGATCCGGGGGTGCACATCCCTTTCCATTGTTTTTCACTGGGGTGAGAGAAGTGGAGGCCGGGCCCTCGCCAGTGTATAGTGGAGGGGAGAAAGCAATTTACGACCACGTCAACGTAGAGGTGCCCCCCCCTAGATTTTTGGATACTTCAGTACCTATTAAGCAAGGAGGGGGTTGTTGTAGATGAAGATGAAGCCGAATTATTTCGTCATGAGAGAAGGGATTCAAATTTATATATTTATATATAATAAGTGTATATTTTGGTCAGAAACCTTTATATAACTTAATATCTGTAAGAATGTTTGTGTTTGGGAGTTCTAATAATTTTGTATAAAAATGTTACATTTTTATTTCTTAATAAATCATACTCAGTGAATATAATTCAAGTCATGGATTTTATGTATGTTTGCTGATGAAATGGGGCATATATTGTTAATATATTTGTTTTCTAGAATAAATTTTATGTTGAACTGGTAATAATATTTAATTCGTTAAGGATTGTTTAATAGACTACATTTCTTATGGGAAATTCGTGGGGAACTAGATTAATTCACCATGGGATTGCTATTCATCATGGGGTTTGTTGATTATGTGGGCAGCAGAGTATAGAGTTACGCATGCCACTTGCTGAATTAAATCCAATGACTTGGGACTATGCTTAAGGTGTGGGCCCACGATATATTATTTTTATTGTGAATAAATGAAATTTAATGAGAATCACATTCTATAATGATTGTTGAGTGATGTACATATGAAATTGATGAGCATGTGGACTTAGTGTCTTGGTGGTTTGATTATCATGGTATTGTCATATGCATGTTGTGCATTGGAATTGACGGTGTTGTGATATCTATGATTGATCGTCAATCTTAATAGGTATTGGTTGAGTCCCGATAGCCCTCCCCCACCCTTGGTGTGGATTATTGGCAGTTATGCCTGTATACGCCCTTTGGGACGGATTATTGGCTTTATGCCTGATACGATTAGCAGTATGCCTGTTGGCCCTTCAGGGTGGATGATTTGGGTTGTGATGCATGTGGTCCCTACGGGGATGTATGTTACCCTGTAACGGGTTGGAGTTGATGATATCCTCACCCGTTGGTTCCATACCGCCCGGGATTTTAAGGTTACCGGCCTAGGCATATTCATCTGCATTTGTATATAGGGTAGATAGGTGTATGCTAGGCCGTGCAATCATATGCATCACTTTATTCCATCCGTATTTTTGTATGTTGTGGTTGAAGTGTATGATGTTGTGATGAGTTATTTGTATGCTTTAATTACTTGTTATATTACTTATTCGCTTCCCCTTATGTTCCCCTGCACATATTTCCCTTACTCAGTTACGCTATACTGACTCCATTTGCTTGTCTGTTTTGTAGATTCCCTGGAGGCGCTATATCATGATATGATTTGGGTTTCGAGGGGGGGGGGGAGAGATCACCTAGATTTACTGCTTTTAGGCTGGTATTAGCCTGGATATTAATGTTTGATTATTTATGAGATTTATGTTGATACATATTCTATGTCTATGAAGTTTTTAATTATTTTTAGCTTCTAAATGAATTGGTTAATCAGATAATCAACTTTAAGGTTTGTACTCAGCCTTTGTACTAGCTTTTCTAAGCTAGATGGCCACTTAGTTTAGGATAGTTTGTACGGCGGTAATGCTTTCCGAAAATCAAGTTTGAATTTTCGGGGCGTTACAGAGTGGTATCAGAGCTTGTGTGCTCATCATATTTTGTAAAACCTTGTGTAAAAATAGGTGATGAGCTGTGTTGGGATCCATGTAGTGTAGGACTTGCATTGCATTTTTCTTATGCTTTTGGTATTGTGCATACCAGATTATGTAACAGGTTCCGGGAAAACCGTGACAGAGTCATGGTACTTCCATTTGGGATCCTTGTTCATCACGGTCATTGAGGGCTATGAATTGTTTTTATGTTATCATAATTTATTTGTTTATAATTTTTTCTTTTTCTATGACCATGCTTGGGTCTGTTGGGAATATATACTAACATTGCATGTATTTTACTGATGGGTATTTTTTCTTCTTTATACTTTGGTGTAAGGTGAAAGGTTAACTTTTACGCTATTGTAAGGAAACTATTATTATTGCTGGCTAAATGCTGCGATTATTTTGTTTGACTTTGGACTTTCATGTCCATTTGTTTTCTATGACATTCACACACCATTGTGAAGTTCGACCGTTAGTGCTCTATCAGATGATAACTAATGATGCTAGTGTCTCTGCCTTTGGGAGATAATTTTTCGTAGTGATTATATATATGGCTGGGTGCAGTGTTGAGGTACCGAAGGCCGTGAGTTTAAGGTGGACACCCTGAATGCTTTTCTCCAGATAGATAGTGTGTTATGTGATTTCGGCATGGCTTTTGTGATTTCGGGCATGGCTTGACTGACTTATGATTGTGTTATGACTGATGGTGGTGTTCCACAGATTTGGTTGGGGCCGTTGGGGTAAATCGTTCTTACCATACCTCTTTTGGCGCTTTTGTGCAAGTTGTAACCATTATTGTTTGGAGAATGTATGTTATGTTAATGTAAGGGATACCTTGTTTATTTATCGTAAGTACGGGATCTGAGAGTAGTCCATGTTGGTGGTTTCAAGTATCTTGTTGTGTTTGTGTTCATTGGAAATCTGTAGCCTTCCAACAGTTTTGGAAGACTAATGCTACTACCGGAGTGAACACATTGAATTCATAGTGATGCCTTTGGACTTGATGTATTCTTTTCGTTCCCTGCTTGTATAGTGTATCGTTTGGGTATGACAGAGATTATACTTGCAGGTAGTCCTTGCGCCTGCATTGTGGGTGCAAACCTTCATATTCCTTGATCTGACATTTGAGTATGGATATGCCTATTCGTTGATTTAATGTTATCCCCTGACATGACAATAGTTTTACCTGATGACATAATTAATTCATGCTTGGTTTGTTTCTTTCAATAGGTGAAGTTTGAGACATGTCTTCTGAAACCACATGATAGGACTCAATAAGATTTGAGTGTTATAGCTGTGGAGTTGGTGGTCGGGTCGCCAAAAATTTTTTACGAAGATACGCATTACATTGAATTGGATTTGAATACATCATAATGAGTAATAAACACCTTATATGTATCATTGTTTTGTTCCGTTCTACTATATTTCGAGGACGAAATAATCCTAATGGGGAGATAATGTAATGACCCAAAGCCACAACCCAATTACCATCTTCTCATGGCCCAAAAACCCATAGCATGTTTATAATCCTAACCCACTTATATTTATCTCTTTTGTTGTTGACATCGTGAGTTTTGTGGAAGGAATAACACAGAAAGAAACCTTGGATTTAGGGCAGTGAAGTGTGGAATGAAGAACAAGAAGGAAACAATTGACAGAAGTTTGAAAGCTTAAAGAAATCAAGGTAAGGGGAATTTGTGTATTCTATTGTGTTGGGGATTTCTTCTCATCCCATTCCTTTCTTCTACCCCTATCCTCTTTTCCCCATTCTTCTTCTTCACGGAATCAAAAGCAGCGGGGAACAGTGGTAGGCGGTTGGCGATGGTGCAGTGGAGGCTGGAGCAGAACAACGGTGGCGGCGTCGCACCTATTGTGCATCGCCGAGCAAACAGAGCGCACGATGTGCGCCACTCCCTTCCGAACGACGCTACTTGCGCCGGCGATGGAGATGCCGTCCTCCGGCGAGGGCGACCGGGAAATAAAAATAATTTAAAAATATTATAAAATATGGTACAAATAAAATAAAGGCAATGGCAGCAGTGGATGAATTCTTGATTTCCCAAAACTTTCTATTCTTCCCCTTTTTGCTTCTTCTTTTTCTTTTTTGATTGATTTGTGGGAATCGGAAATTATTGGATATAGTGATTTATTTGGGGGCGTTTGTTACCTCTTTATCTAGATTGGTGATTGGAATTGTTGAGGAAGTCCTTAATTGATGGAATCTATTAAATAATTGGGTAATTATGAAGTTTAAGAGAACTTGGAAGGAATTTTGGGATCACTTAATCTAAATTGACAGTTGGGCGTTGTTGAATATTACTATTTCGGTGTTGATTGAGGCAATTGTTTGTTGGTTTAGTAATAATGTTTTATGTGTTTTAAGTTTGCTTGATTAATCTGGAGAATGAATAATGTAATGGAATATGTGAATTAATGCAAATAGGTAATTAGTTGGAGGATTGGGTTGTAACCGATAAATTGGGGGATTCTTCATTAAGTAGGGGTGAGCCTTTGGCATGTTAGCTTATTTCATGATATTGTCGAGCACTTGAATTGTGGATTATGGAGATTTAGAAGCTATTAAACCAAATTGATAAATATTAGAATTATTGGGTAAAGTGAATGTTTTGAGAGTTCTTTATTGTATTGCACATGTTGGCGAATTATGAAATTGGATTTATTGTAGATGATAGGGTATTGGTTCCTAAATGCTAAATAGTTGATTAAACTTAGTAAATGTTGGAATTTGATGGTAGTAAATGTATGTGCGATAGATTGAATTGGGGAATATACTTGTGCGTTGGATTATTTATTTATTGGTAGTTGAAATTATCGAGCACTCAGTGAACATCGATTGAATTTAGAGACGGGTTAGTCAATTGATTGAATATTTTGGGTTTTTTAATTGGTGGATTTTTATATTAAGAATGAGTAATTGTGGATTAAATTTATGATTCTTGATTAAATTGGACATATAAGATGATACATATATGGATAATTTTTGATATTGGTTATTTTAATTTGAAGCTTGTGGTGTTATATAATTATTTGAATAATTGGGGATCAGTGTGAAGAATACTAATTATTATTGTGAACTTATATATATATATATATATATATTTATATCGTATAATCGTATAAGTATATATATAGTTTAATGGTACGTGTGGATTCAAAGATGGATATAAAATTTATATCTGAGAAAAATATTTTTTTTTTGGGCCATTACAAGGTTACAATTCCACATTGGGCCACAAACGAATTGAATTTCCAGAAATGGCCGCATCAAGGCTTTCGGGCTGAAATCAAAGCCAAATGGACGCCAGTTTTACATTCGTCGGTCGTGTGTGGATCACGCGCACCGTCTTGCCGAAAATGGGTAGCACCATTTTAATATCAACACGTTCTAAAGAGATTTGAGACACGATTTTGGACATCTTCCTAGGGTGAAAAGAAATTAACCATTTGGCGAGGGATTATGAGCGAAACCCTTACTCTCGGCTATCACCATTTCCCCTCCCACAATGAAATTAAACCCTAGGAAGGAATCGCAAAGTATCGCACACCGTGGTGAGGAGTGGAACGTGGTTGAGTGGGGTCTTCGAAGAGCTAATGGGGAAGGAGCATTGGCCACCTCCAGCCTACTTAAGTAGCTTGTTTGTTCGTTTTTTCTTTGGTAATTAAATATATGGTCAGTACACCGAATGGAGGAAATGGAGGGGTATATTATTCTCGTGGGTAATTTATAAGGGGAATAATGTGGCTCCTTGGCATTGACATAGGAATCTTGACGCACATGTAGAGTGCCCCTTTCTGTAAGGAAAATGGCGACAGTGGCACCAACTTTGTTTGGATGTCTGTGGTTGTATTATATGTATATTGCGTGGTAGTTGAGTGGTTTAAATGGGTGTTACAGTTGTGCATTGCTGGTATTTTAATACGATTTGTTGCTTTATTTTGAAATGAATTTGTCTTCGGTTGTTTTGGACTAGATCCGGGGTGCACATCCCTTTCCGATTGTTTTATTCACTGGGGTGGAGAGTGCGAGGTCGGGCCTCCGCCGTGTATCGTGGAGGGAGAAAGCAATTTACGACCACGTCAACGTAAAGGTGCTAGATTTTTGGGTAGTTCAGTACCTATTAAGCAAGGAGGGGGGTTGTTGTAGATGAAGATGAAGCCGTATATTTCGTCATCGAGGAAGAAGGATCAATTTATATATTTTATAGAAGTGTATATTTTTTCAGAAACCTTTATATAACTTAATATATGTGAGAAATGTTTGTGTTGAGGGAGTTCTACATAGTTTTGTTTACAAAATGTTACATTATCTATTTCTTATAAATCATATTCAATGAATATAATTCAAGTCATGGATTTTATGTAGTTTGCTAATGAATGCATATACTGTTAATATATTAGTTTTTCTTAGAATAAATATTATATGTTTTACTGGATAACAATATTAATTCGTTAAGGATTGTTTAATAGATACATTTCTTATGGAAATTCGTGGGAACTAGATTAGTTCGCCATGGGAGTGCTATTTCATGGGGCTTGTTGATTATGTGGGCAGAGTATAGAGTTACGCATGCCACTTGCTGAATTAAATCCAATGACCTGGGACTATGCTTAAGGTCTGGGCCATGATATATTTTTATTGTGAATAAATGAAATTTCATGAGGAATCATATCTTTATTGATTGTTGAGTGATGTACATATGATATGGATGAGCAGATGGACTTAGTGTCTTGGTATTTGATTATCATGGTATTATTCATATGCATGTTGTTGCAATGGAATTGATGGTGTTGTGATATCTATGATTGATCGTCAATCTTCATAAGTGTTGTTGAGTCCCGATGGCCCCTCTCGGTGTGGATTATTGGCAGTTATGCCTGTACGCCTTCGTGACGGATTATTGGCTTTATGCCTGATACGATTGGCAGTATGCCTGTTGACGCTTAAGGGTGGATGATTTGGGTTGTGAATGCATGTGGTCCCTGCGGGGATGGTGTAATGTTACCCTGTAACGGGTTGGAGTTGATGATATCCTCACCCGTGGGTTCATACGGCCCGGGTTTTTAGGTGCCGGCTAGGCATATTCATCTGCATTTTGTATATAGGGTTGATAGGTGTATGCTAGGCCATGCATCATATTGCAACACTTTATTTATATGTTATTTTGTATGTTGTGGTTGAAGTGTATGATGTTTGTGATGAGTTATTTGTATGCTTTAATTACTTGTTATATTACTTATTCGCTTCCCCTTATGTTCCCCTGCGCATATTCCCCTTACTCGGTACGCTATAACTTGATGCCCCTTTGCTTTTCTGTTTTGTAGATTCCTGAAGGCGCTATATCTTGATATGCGTTTTGGGTTTCGAGAGATCACCTAGATAGAATTCTTGTTGCCTTATTTACTTCTATGTGATATTCTATGCTTCAATTATTAATTGGTATTTGGATTATCTGTTAGATAAGGCTTTCATATACTGTCGGCCAATCGCCATATTTTGATTTACTGCTTTGGGCCGGAGCCTTGGATATTATGTTTGAATTATTTTATGAGATTTATGTTGATACTTATTCTGTGTATGAGTTTTTAATTATATTTAGCTTCTGCATTGAATCGGTTAATATATAATCACTTTAGGTTTGTACTCAGCCTTGTTGTAACACCCGAATTTGATAACCCAGGTCGGGAATGCCACCGCCACACCTACCTAGCAAGACTACGGTTTCTCTGAGCTTGCTAAAGAGATGCAAGGCTATGGGTATTGGAACAAGTTTTAAAAACAAGTCCGGAATTGCTTAAAATAATAATGTAACATCATCCACACATGTAAAATAATACTAATAATTTTGCAGCGGAAAATTTAAAGATAGGGGCCGACATGGCCAAAAACTCGGGTTATACAAGCCGGATATGCATGTATCATAAAAACAGCAAAAAAAATGTTCCGAAAGGTTTCCCCTCAAATGCATATGCTTATGCATTATCGCCATACTCTGAAGAAGAAAAGGGAAAACAACAATTTTATCTGTATTATAAAATACTGAGTAAGTTAATCCCTAACGTAACAATATAGGGTTTTTTTTACAAATTATCTAATTAATTTAAAAATTATACTTTTACTCAGGCTTAATTGAAATATTAAAAGTTCATAATTTAACTTGCAGCGGAAAAGCATAATTAATTATACGAGACTAGAATGCATAATTTAAAGGCATAATTAAAAAGCGTGATAAGTAAATAGAGCATTAAATAAATAACGCACACGAGTCTTTTTTTAATTATCCCGTCAACCAAGGAGAGGATACCACACAAGGGAGATCACTAATGAGACAATCTCAATAGTCATAATCATTTAGCCAGTGAACCGGCGGCCGCAGCCATATCAGTATTGACTGCCAATTTGGCTAGCCATGTATCTCGATTGCCATTTCGGCAAGCCGTGTGTATCTAATGTCAATTTGACAGGCGTGGATATCGACTGCTGTTTTGGCAGGCCATGTGCACAACTTCCGTTTCAGCATAGTAAGGAGATCACTAACGAGGAAATCTCAATAATCGTAGGACCACTAACGAGGCAGTCCAAATAATTGTAAGACCACTAACAAGGCAGTCTAAATAATTTTTATGAGGATCAGCTCCGCCTAGTAAACGGAATTTTTTGAATGGTATACTTCATCGTATAAAAAGGATTTCAATATCGTATTTCATAGTTCAAGTTGTTCTCAAGTTCGAAAAATCCAATTCGTCACAGGTTACGCCTTTTTAGTATAAAAATTCAATACAAAGGCGATTGCTCCAAAATTTTCACAGTATATTAAAAACATGCTAACGAACTACTTTTATGTTTTGAGTTTTCTGAAATAAAGAAGGGAAACATGTCAAAAATCAAGTTTTCTACCCGAACGGAATGCTGTCAGGATTCAGGTTCGACACAGTTTCAAAATCTGATTTTTCGACTTGTCAAATGGACTCCAAAAATTCTGAAATTTGTGGACACATAATAGACATGATTATCTACAACCTTTATTTACATCACCGAGATTAATTTCAGATTGGAAATTGTAGAAACATGCTCATCAAGTTCGATTAAATGTACTGTCAATTTTCCGAAAATTCATGAAATCACAGAATATGTCTGACACGATTTTGGGTATTAAAACATGCTAAAAATGCTTGAAAATTTGACACAACCGTAGATTATGATGTTAGGGACAAATCTTCAGTTCGGAGTTTTTCGTTTCGGATTCTTGAAATAGGAGTTTTTGTTGGATTTAGAAATCGTGCAAAGGTGAGTTCTCGGTGACAGATTTTAGTATTTTGTTTAGATCTCTCGAAACACTCGACCAAGGGACTCCAAATATTGACAGCAAGGAGTTAACTTACTTTTTTAGAGTTTAGGATCATCATAGGGCTCTCTCGGGTTGTCTAGGGTCGCGACAAGTGGGTATCTTCCACCGATCTCCTTCTTCTTCGCCCCCGAAGTGAACTTGTAAGAAAGTTTCGATGTTAGATTTGAAATTTTTGCATTATGGGATGAATATGAAAGCTGCACTACACCTTACCAATGTCCTAGAAGGCAGGGGCTTCGTCTTGATCGTTCTCTTGGCCGGAATCCTCGCTGGACGGGTGGCAAAGTTTCAAGAACAAGGGTTTTCTAAAGAATGGAGGTGGAAGAGAGTTGGAGAATGATGGGGGATGAATAAAGGTGGAAGGGGGGCGGCCCAGAGGTCGCTGGGAGCTGCAAACATGCCTTATAAAGGCTCCACAAAACCCTAGACGTGTTGCCATAGCCGGAGCTTCCCAAAAAGGTAAGAAAATCGCCATGGAAATGGCTTGGATCGCGGCCTGCCTTGATGGCGCGGTCTGGGCGCGCGGCCGCGCGGAGACCGCGCGGCTCCGGTCCGGACCGGGTCGTGTGATCCGTCGGGTCTTCTCTCCTCTCCTTCGGGTTTCTATCCTCCTACATTTTCGGGCTCGATTTTTCCGGGTCATTATCGGATTACGATTTCCGTCCTAAATTTATTTCGACTTAACTTGATTTCGTATTTGAAATCTTAAGCCCGTCGATTTTTGGATTCGTCGACATTGAGCTCCCCTGCAATAATTTATCTACTTAACTATTTCCGATTTCACGAGTTCTTGTAATCAAAATTCTTTCCTTTCTTGAATTTTTTAATTCCAATTCTCTAGGCTCGATCCATGGAATGTCTTCGGGCTTCCTTTCCCTCTTTTATTCCATTTGGAATTTTTTAATCTATCGGCGTTTCATTTTCCGAACAATAATTTATTGTGATAAATTATTTTCTTCATCTAGGAGATATTTCGACCTTCTGATCGGATTAAGAAACTAATTTTACTCTTTTGGACGCCGATAAAAATCTCGGGTATTACACATGTACTAACTTTTCAAAGCTAGCTGGCCACTAGTTTAGGATAGTTAGTACGGCGTTAACGCTTTCGAAAATCATGTTTGAATTTTTGGGGCGTTACAGAGTGGTATCAGAGCCTGTGTGCTCTCATATTTTGTAAAAACTTGTGTAAAAATAGGTGATGAGATGTGTTGGGATCCATGTAGTGTAGGATTGCATTGCATTTTTCTTATGCTTTTGGTATTGTGCATACCAGATTATGTCACAATTCTGGGAAACTGTGACAGAATCATGGTACTCCATTTGGGATCTTTGTCCATCACGGTCATTGAGGGCTATGAATTGCTTTTATGTTATCATTATTTATTTATTTATAATTTTTTCTTTTTCTATGACCGTGCTTGGGTCTGTTGGGAATATATACTGACAATGTATGTATTTTACTGATGGGTATTTCTTCATTATACTTTTGGTGAAAGGTGAACTTATACGCTATTGTAAGGAAACTATTATTATTGCAGGCTATGTTGCGATTATTTTGTTTGACTTTGGACTTTCATGTCCAATTGTTGCTATGACATTCACATACCATTGTGGAGTTCGACCGTTAGTACTCTATCAGATGCTAGTGATGCTAGTGTCTCTGCCTTTGGGAGATAGTTTTTCGTAGTGATTATATATGGCTGGGTGCAGTGTTGAGGCACCGAAGGCCGTGAGTTTAAGGTGGACATAATGCTTTTGTCCAGATAGTGTGTTATGTGATTTCGGGCATGGGTTTGACTGACTTATGATTGTGTTATGACTCATGGTGGTGTTCCACAGATTTGGTTGGGGCCGTTGGGGTAAATTGTCCTTACCATACCTTTTTTGGCGCTTTGTGCAAGTTGTAACCTTATTATTTGGTGATGTTATGTTATGTAAGGGATACCTTGTTTATTTATCATAAGTACGGGATCTGAGAATAGTCCTGTTGGTGGTTTCAAGTATCTTGGTTGTGTTTGTGTTCATTGGCAACCCGTAGCCTTCCAACTGTTTTGGAAGACTAATGCTACCTACCGGAGCGAACACATTGAATTCATAGTGATGCTCTGGACTTGATGTATTCTTTTTGTTCCCTGCTTGTATAGTGTATCGTTTGGGTACAAGAGAGAATATATTTGCAGGTAGTCCTTCTACATTGTGGGTGCAAACCTTCACATTCCTTGATCTGACATTTGAGTATGGATATGACTATTCGTGGTTTATTGTTATCCCCTGACACGACAATAGTTTACCTGATGACATAATTAATTCATTGAATTCATGAAACCACTTACACATAAGCCCTGTTACAAGCCTATGGGATTGTTTGTTCCTATTAACACTAAGCGTACGTGAGTACTTTAATTGATTTACCATCCAGTGAAGTTAGTTGGCATGGCATATTTTTGATGTTATGAGGATTATTGAGTTGGTAGAGTGATTTGGGAGTCTATGGTTGTGGATGATCTTGGCTTGAATATATGCTTGAGGACAAGCATGAACTAGGTGTGGGGGGATTTGATATGAGCTTAATTGTGCATATATTTTGTTGATTTATTTGAGGCAACTTGGATGAAATGTGATTGTATATGCTAGAAATTGTTTATTTTGGTATTTGTCTACAGACTCTATATGATTGCACATTTTGAGGTTGAAAGTGATGGAGAGCAGAATATTTTGTCTTAGGCGTGGCACGAGCAAAGACGTATCAGCTGACTGGATCAACCCTGGAGCAATACAAGTCTTCTGCGAAAATTGCAATCAGGTCCCTGTGGGTGAAAGTTGCAATTATCTCATATATCAGGCAATTAAATTGAAAGGGGATCTGGACCCTTGAAGCAAGATATCTCATTCCCATGTTTCTACACTCTAAAGAAGGAAAGAATAGAGAAGATTATGGAAACAAATCTAGGGTTGCTCAAGATGAAGGAGGCAAAAAAGCTGCTGGGAGGGACAGACGAAATATTCATTGCATTATTCCAGGAAGAGATATACGAGATTCTCTGGGCATTATTCCTGGAGACCAGTAGACGAAATTGCACATCCATGGAGAAGAAAATTCTGGCAAGAAGGACACCCAGTCTCCACAGCTTGACATCGAGAAGGAATATTTGGGTGCAGATATTGTACAAGATTGGTTTTGCTTAAATTCAATTCTTGTAGGCATGATGTACAGCTTTTATTATTGCTTGATTTCTATTCTATGGATTGTGAGTAAACACCTTTTTCTAGCTTAGGGTTGAATAAGTTTGGGATACGGACCCTTGTGAGACTTGATATTATTTTGACTTGTTTATGTTAATTGGTTTGAGTATTTTTTAATTCCTTTGCGTTGAATGATTCGTATGCTTGAATTGATATTGTGGCCAGATATTAATTTAGGAATTCGTTGCTATATTGAAATTCTTCATTCCTAATTGTGTTGAGTTTTAATAGGAGTAGCAGACTAAAGCAGACAGTTTAGTGGGAAATTAGAATCAGTTTTAAACATAGCCTCGTAGGATTTATGTTAAATTGAATTGAGCTCTTCTAGTTCTTAATGCTGTTAAGTCAGTAAATTCTAAGGTCGTACCTAGGGTTCTCACTGGATTAGGGAAGTAGTTAATGGTCGTACCTTGGCTACCGAATAAGTTAGGAAGAGTTGGTTGTGAACGTGTGTAGATCAACTATAACCAATTTACTCAATGCACCAATTAGAATATATTTTTGTCAATGATTAAGTTCCATATCCTATGCAAGAATTCAACCCATTGCTTGAAATTTCACCACCTTTGGATTCGCAATTTTAGTAGTTTAAATTTGCATTTGTTTACTTTTTCTCTAATTCTTAATTAAATCGAAACCCCCCTTTTATATATTTATATCTATATTAATACAACTATTTATTATATTCTCTTTGCATCCTTGAGGAGACAACCTACTCACTACTATATTACATATTTTTAAATTCTTGTGAAGTAGGAACTGATATTTATTTTGCAGCTTTGCGACGAGCTAGCAACTTCCTTATATACGAAGGTTTATATCTAATCTTGCTGGAAGATGCCAACCTTTCGGAAAACTCGTGAAGAAGGGCATTCCGTTCAAATGGGACGAATCTTGCAAAAAGGCATTTGAAAATATCGAAGCATACCTAATGAAGCCGCCAGTTCTAGCTCCCCGGCAATCGGTCGACCTCTGATTCTTTATGTAGCAGCCCAAGAGAATTTTGTTGGTGCATTGTTAGCGTAAGAAAACGATGGGGGTAAAGAAAACACGCTTTACTATCTGAATCGAATGATTACGCCAAATAAACTCAAGTTTCTTCCAATTGAGAAGCTCTCTCTGGACTTAGTATTCGCCAATCGCAAACTGAAACACATATATTCAAGCCCATACAGTGCACCTCATATCAAAGGCAAATCCTCTCAAGCACGTATTATCACAGTCAGCCCTTTCTGAAAGACTTTCAAGGTCGTATCTCTCATTTCAACAACTCGATATCATCTATGTGCCACAAAAGACTATTAAGGGACAGGCGCTTGCTGATTTCTCAACCAATCATCCTATACCTGCTGAATGGGATTTGTCAGATGATCTCCCAGACAAGGATATAATGCTAGCTGAAGTCGAGAGGCCATGGAAGATGTATTTTTATTGGGCCGCCCACAAAGAAGGAGCCGGCGTAGGGATTGTCTTCATCACGCCGACTGGAAAGGTCCCACCACATTCAATCACCTTGACCAGCAATTGTTCCAACAATGTTGCTGAATACCAGGTTCTTATCCTCGGATTGGAAATGGGTGTGGATGCTAAGCACTTTCACCTTCAGATATACGGTGATTCCAAGTTAATCATTAATCAGCTGCTCGGAGAATATGAAGTTAAGAAACCGGAACTGGTTTCGTATTTCAAATACGCCCAAGGAATGATGGCGTATGTTTACGCAGCAACGATCGAGCATATCCCGAGAAAAGAAAACCGCCAAGCAGATTCCCTCGCAAAGTTGGCATCTATGTTGGGCTTCCCCAAATAACGAGCTAAACATCGTGTTGAGCAAAGGATGGGTACTGCCTACGATATTTGAAGATGATGAAGAATTTGAAAAGACCATGACTGTTGAGGTATGTGAAGTCAATGAAGAAGAGGATTGGAGACAACCTTTAACATATTATTTGCAACACCAAAAGCTACATGTGGATCCACGTCGGAAAGTTGATATTAGAAGACGAGCTGCACAGTTCTTCTATTTCAACGACACCTTGTATAGAATGTCATTTGAAGGAGTTCTCTTGTGATGTTTAGGCTATGTCGAATCTGCTCAAGCATTAGAGGAAGGATATGCTGGGGTCTGTGGTGCACATCAGTCAGGACCAAAATTGCACTTTCGCATCAAGAGAATGGGATACTACTGGCCGACCATGGTCAAAGACTGCATGGAGTTCGCACGTAAATTCCAAGCTTGTCAATGCCACGCCAACTTCATCCATCAACCACCGGAGCCTTTACATCCAACAGTTGCCTCATAGCCATTCGACTCATGGGGGATGGACATCGTCGGACCGTTACCAAAGTCTTCCGAGGGGGGCGTGTCTACATTCTTGCTGCTACGGATTACTTCTCCAAATCGGCAAAGGCTGCACCATTTAGAGAAGTTAAAGGGGAATATGTCGCAAGCTTCATCCGAATTAAAATTATCTACCGTTATGGAGTGCCACGCTACATTATAACAGACAATGGACGCTCATTTGTCAACTGCGCCGTCACAAAGCTATGCGAGAAGTTTGGTTTCATCCAAAGGAAAAGTTCTGCATATTACCCTCCTGCGAATGGGTTGGCCGAGGCCTTCAACAAAATTCGATGCGGCTTGTTGAAGAAAGTCGTTTCCAAGACCAAAAGAGATTGGCACGAAAGGATCAATGAAGCTCTATATGGGCAGACCGAACAACCTTTTGGACACCAGTCAAGGCAACACCATATTCGTTGTGTACGGAGTGGAAGCTGTATTGCCGCTCGAAAAAGAAATTCCATCATTGAGGATTTCCATCCAAGAGGGGCTCACCGAAGAAGATAACGCCCGCCTTCGTCTGCAGGAACTTGAAGCCCTTGATGAAAAGAGGCTTGAAGCACAATAAAGACTGGAATGCTATCAAGCCGGCTTGTCGAGGTTATTCAATAAGAAAGTCAAGGCTCGCTCCTTCCAAATCGGGGATCTTGTCCTTGCTATCCGAAGACCCAATTTCATCCATTACTGTAGTGGGAACAAATTTATTTCAAAATGGGATGGACAGTATGCCATCACGGAGGTCTTCACCAACAGAGCTTACATGATGGTTGACAATGAAGTCTTGGAGATAGGACCGATAAATGGAAGATTTCTTAAGAAGTTATATGCTTGAAGAGAGTTCGAGGAAATGCTCCTTGATGAATGAGCCTAGACTGCATATCACTTCAAATAAATGTAATACTCCTGGCCTGCAAGAGTATAAATTGTGCATGGCTTAAGAAAAAAAATAAGCAAATTCAATTTGCTTTGAACTTGGTATTGGCTTGATCTCTTCAATGGGTACGTAGGCAGCTTGGAAAACTACTATTCCGAGTTCAGTCACATAAAATAAAAAAAATAAAAAAAAATATAAGCATTGTTTTAAAACATGGAATTTTTGCCTACATTAGTTTTGCCTACAATAATGTTTTGCAAAATTTCCATCGAAATTTAATTCAAAACTCGATATTTTCCGAAATTTGACCAAGATTTCCAGAAATTTTACTTTCCTTCTTAAATTTTAAAAATATATGTTCTAAAGAAATTAAAAAAATTAAGAAATTTATGTTTCAACACATATTGATTAAGTCATCTAGTTAACTTGTTTTCATCGATTTTAAGTCAAAATCTTTTCGATCAACATGGTGCTTGATATTAACAATATTATCAGCATAGTATATCTTTTAATGAGTATTTTTAGCATATTACTAATTTTTATAGCAACAGAGATGAGGAAATTTGGAATATCTTCATTTTCATCCTCTTACAAACTCGATATGGTTTTCTAAAAAAATTGCAAATATTTCCGAAATTTCCCCCTAAATTTCAAATATCTTCGAAATTTTCATAAATTTATAGTCCAATATCGATGCCGATACCGATATTTAATACCTTGAATCCAAGTATGTGGATTGATTAAATTTAATCCATTACTTGCAAAAAAATAATAAGTATCTGGGTTGATTAAATTTAATCCATTACTTGCAAAAAGAATAATAAGTATTTGGGTTAATTAAATTTAATCCAATACTTGCAAAAAATAATAAGTACTTTGGGTTGATTAAATTTAATCCATTACTTGCAAAATAAAGAGTATTTGTGTTGATTCAATTTAATCCATTACTTGCCAAAAAAAAAAAAAAGAAACAAGAGTATATGGGTTGATTAAATTTAATCCATTACTTGCAAGACAAGAGTATTTGGGTTGATTAAATTTAATCCATTACTTGCAAAAATAAGTATTAGGTTTGATTAAATTCAATCCATTACTTGCAAAAAAAAAATATATTTGGGTTGATTAAATTTAATCCATCACTTGCAAAAAATAATAATAATAATAATAATAATAATAATAATAAAATAATAATAATAATAATAATAATTAGTTTTAGGGTTGATTAAATTTAATCCATTACTTGAAAAAAAAAAGAGTATTTGGGTTAACTAAATTTAATCAATTACTTGTTGGAAGGATTAAGTTGTGAAGGTGCACACAATCCAAACATGTTGATGGAAACAAGGCGAAACTGTTCAATTTTATTGACCAAAATTATTAAACATGACAAATGAAGCACTAAGAATTCAAGGCACAAAAGAGACAAAAAAAAGAAAAAAAGCAAAGAAAGAGCTAGAACATGTCAAAACTAAAAAGGCCTTAAAAGTAGCAAGTCCTCCCGGGATTTTATAAGAAGCTCCTTCATCGTCTTTAAGTGAATCGACTCTTCGGCAGACAATCCAGAGTATTCTAGACCTTCATAATAGTAGCTTCTGAGGTACTTGACGTTCGTGCGAAAGCTGCAACTTATCTTTGGCTTGTTGCAACTTATCTTTGGCTTGCTGTAGAGATGAATTCAATTCTGCAAGGTGAGGCTCCAATCAACTAACATCTTCAACATTAGAGCATTCTTCAGCCTCTATTTTCGCAAGCTCTGCCTCTACCGACTGCAAACATTCATCTCTTTCTGCTTTAGCCTGTATATCGCAAAATACCCGGGCTTCGTCAAAATAGCGATACAAGGGCACTTTCAAAACGGATGTGTCATGTCCGCAAATCTACATACACTCCAAAAACTTCTCCATCAACGGTCGGGCCTTCGTGATCTTCTCAAGTGAGTAATTCACCTGCCAATTTGCTTGCCTTTCCCTCTCTTCGGGGCCAATAATTGATGTTGCGCGGAATCTTGGGGTCTTTTGTTACCAAAGCACGGAGGCGGCCCAGGGTACTTCCAACCCAATCCAAACCAATAAAAGACACAGTCATCGATGAAGACTTCATCATCACCGTTTTACCGGATCAAATGATAGGCAAAGAATAGGTACCTACGAAAAGAAAACATGATGAAAATCAAAAAAAAAAAAAAAAAAAGGAAAGAAGAAAAAAGAAACAAACAACAAAAAAAGAAGGAATAAAAAAAAGAAGAGAAGAAAACTCAAACCAAAATTGTAACAACCCGAATATTTTGTATTTCAAATAAACAAATTCAAATTGTTTTGAACTACGTAATGACTTGATCCCTTCACGGGGTACGTAGGCAACTCGGAAATTTCAATTCTGGGTTCAGTCAAACGATGTAATAAAATAATACAAACAATATCATACAATAACATATGATAACACAATAATGCAATAACGCGATATAGAGATGAACGAAATGAACGAATGGACCCTAGTTCTCAACTCGCGAGAAGCTAACACACAACTTCGAGGACGAAGTTGATTTTTAAGGAGGGTAGACTGTAATACCCGAGATTTTTTTTTTTAAAAAAAAAGAAGAAATGGAATTAAATTCGAGAAGGAAAAGAATTTTAATTCCAAGAACCGTGAAGTCGAAAATGATTTAATGAAATAAATCATTGCACGGGAATCGAATGACGATGAATCAAAGCCAACGACTCCAAACGCGACGAATTCAAGATTTCGAATACGGGACTAATTCGAGACGAAATAATTTAAGATAGGAATAATAACCCGAGAATGACCCGAAGAATCGACCCCCGAGAACGTAGGAGATCGGAAGCCCGAAAGAGAGGAGAAAAAGGCCCGACGGGTCGCACGGCCCGGCCCGGCCCGGACCACAGCCCAGCCGGGGCTCGCGCGGTCACCGCACGGTCACGCGCCAAGACCGCGCCACCAAGAGAGCAGCTGCAACTTGCGCGATTGGAGCGATTTTCTTACCATAATTCGACCCTCAACTTTGGAAACTACCTTGATTTGGGGGGGAGAGGATTGTGGACGGATTTTGGTCAATCCTACACCCTATATTCAGACTTCTAAACCCTAATCTGCTCCCAAAACAGCCCCCACCTTCCTCCACCCTCAAACAATTCGAAACCCCAAGTTCTTGCACCTACGAAGACCCCCCGGCGAAGGAGACGAAGTTTTGGACGAGGCAAGCCATCTCCGGACGCCGTGTAGTGGTAAGAAATAAGTTTCAATCTGCAATCTTGGTTTTTAGTCGAAGTTAGAGTCTAATCCGTAGTCTTTTTACATTGTACTCACAAATCAGAACCAAAGAGAAAGAAACGAGTAGATTGGACGTGTTCGCGGACTTCGGAGGCCATCCCGACAAAATCTAAGACTCTAGATCTTAGATACTGTAAGTTGATTCTTCTCATAACCGTTTTGGTGCCCTAAAATCGAATGGAATGCAAGTTTTAGTCAACGTACGAAAATCAGTCCCAAAAACTCACCCTATGCGCGTTTTCTGAAATCCAACTTTTAAGCCCTTTGGAGTTTTCAAACGGAGGAACTTAAAACTACAAAATTGTTCCTAATGATTTAAAATATAGTGTGTCAAATTTTCAGATATTTTCGTTGACGTTTGGTCGGTCAAATCGAATCTGGTGTATTCTGTTTTTCGTTTAAAACCGAATCTGTTGACAGTTTTGCGTGTTCGACTCCCTTGACGTTTTTCTAATGGATCCCATCAAAACTAAACTTTTATGTAAAAACAAAAGTTTTATCTAACTGCCTAATATTGTGTCCGTAAAATTTCAAGTGTTTTCGTTAATGTTTGTATAGTAAAAATCCATTTTGAATAGACTGTGGTTTAAAGGAAAAGCAGACAGATTTGAGTATTCAACTTCCTTGACGTTTTTCATAAGGATTCTTTCAAGACTAACGTCTGGTGTAAACATGAAAGTTGTAGATAATTGTTTTGACAAGGTGTGGTTGAAATTTTGTGAATTTTGGTTAACGTATGTGGCGTCAAAATCGATCTCAACAGTCTGCATTTGAAATAAAATTCTGACAGAATATGTAGGCGAACTTGATGGGCATGTTTCTACCATTTATAGTCCGAACTAATCTTTCCAATGTAAACAAAAGTTGTAGATAACAATCTCTAGAGTGTGTCTGTAAAACCTCGTAAATTTTCGTTATCATTTGGACCTCCGAACGCGACCTGAATATTCTGTGCTTTTAAAAGAAAATAGGAACAGATTTCCTAACTGAATTTGATGCGCGGATCTGATCTGATCCGGAGTGTTTCCGGACAAAATACCTCTAATAGAACTTGTTCATCTTTGTGTCATGTACATGCCTGTAAAATTTCATAATTTTCGGAGTTCGTTTACTAGGTCGGAAACATGTTTTAAAAACAGTGCGCTGTTACCGGGAAGTTGACAGATTTCGAGTTTGGAAAAGATCGTAAAATTTGACTTGTTTCCTTACCTGATTTCGAGAAACCTAAACCACGAAAGTTGTTCGTTAGGGTGTCGTTGGTACATTGAGTAAATTTCATAGTGATCGCCTTAAGAATGAATTTTTGAAACCAAAAGGCGTAATCTGCGAACGTGTGCGCTTATTAAACCTTGAGGTTTATGGAAAACTTTCCTTGCGACACTTTCAACAATTTTGAAAACATTGATTATGTGGCTTGTGGACATAAAAGCCCAAGCGTATGACTAGCGGACATAAGAGCCCTAGTGAAATATTGACCATGAGGCTTGTGGACATAAGAGCCCAAGCGTACGACTAGCGGACATAAGAGCGCTAGTGAAATATTCATTATGTGGCTTGTGGACATAAGAGCCCAAGCGTACGACTAGTGGACATAAGAGCCCTAGTGAAACTTTGATTTTGAGGCTTGTGGACATAAGAGCCCAAGCGTATGACTAGCGGACATAAGAGCCCTACTGAAATATTGACCATGAGGTTTGTGGACATAAGAGCCCTAGCGAATGGTGATTTGTATGGCTAGTGGACATAAGGGCCCTAGCGAATTTTGATTGTGAGACTTGTGGACATAAGTGCCCAAGTGGAATACGGTGATCTCGATCATATTGAAACAACAATAGAAGAATGAAATATTAGATGTGCGAGAATATATACATTATCCCATGATTTTTTTTAAAATCCTTTTGGCTTATAATAAATTCCTTTTGCTAATTTCAAAAAAAATTATATCCTTAGTATTTGTGTACGTCTCTTTACGCTTAGAATCATGCCTTTAAATCCTTATTATCAATGTTGTCGAAATACATTTTCATATTATAAAATGTGCATGAGTAAAACGGTGAATTTTTATTAATTACATTTTAAAACCCATTATTGTTATGTTAAGAATTAACTTACTCAGTATTTTATATACTGATAAAACCCGTTGTTCATTTTTCCATTACAGAGTACGGAGCATGATCATGCATCGGGGGATCACTTTGGGCATTTAATTATTTATTTTACATGACGTGCATGCGGGCTTGTTAACCCGAGTTTTGGCCATGTCGGCCCTGTATTTTAATTTCCGCTGCAACTTATTATTTTTATTATCATGTATGGATGATATTACATTATTATTTTTAAGTAATTCCGGACTCGTTTTTAAAAACTTTTTCCAACACCTATAGCCTTTGCATCTCTTTAGCAAGCTCGGAGAAACCGTGTCTTGCTAGGGAGGTGTGGCGGTGGCATCCCGGCCTGGGTTATCAAATCCCGGGGTGTTACAAAGTGGTATCAGAGCCCGGAAATATTTTTTAAATTATTATTATTATTTTGGCCAATATAGAGGCCAAGGATTTTTAAACAAATATTAATATTATTTTTAAATCTTTTTTAATACCGTTATTATTATTTTTAAATTTTAAGTTTTATTTCTATGGAACAAAATTTATTTTAAACCCATGGAAAATATATACATATGCATAGAAATTTTTCCAACAAGTTTTTAAAGTCACGAAAATATTTTCGGGGTTGGGGTAGCATTGTATAAAGTGTACATGCATTCGCATACATACATACATGAATATTGCGCTAATTTTTTTTTATGTGAATTAACAGTGTCAAAACTCTTACCTTAAAATTTGTCATGACCTTGACTCAAAAGCGTTTGCTTAAAACTAATTTTGCTTTAGTCCTAGAACTTGATCACCTTAGTTGAGCATGCTCCTATCTATTACCTCTTGCCAATCCTATCTTATAGATTTTCTTGAACGCTAACTTGCCTTAGATTAGAAACTCATCTTCACGTGCGTTGATAACAGAAAATGGCACCTAAGGGAAAATTAGGGAAGGAAATCCCAAACAACACCAACGCTGACTTCCCCAACGCACCCAACAATACCGAGATTGCTCATAACGTAGGAGGGCAAGCGCCTCCTATTCCCAATAATTTGGGCGAACGCCTAAGAACTATGGAAGAAATCCTCATAGCTTTGGGAAACGCCGAGGTACGAAGGACACCAGTGGGTGTACCACCGCCGGTAGCCCGACTCAATTACCTAGCGTTAGTGAACCCTTACCAGCCAACCCACTATGATGGCCAAGAGGATCCGGCCAAACTGGAAGATTGGATCCGCACATTTGATAAGCTCCTTAGCGCTATCAAATGTCCCGAGGACGAGAAGGTCCAAGTGGCGACCTACTATCTTGGCGGAGAGGCCGACGAATGGTGGCATAACCTCCAAGGAAATTTGACGGAGGCCTACCTATGGGAAGAATTTAAGGAGGTTTTGAGGGAAATGTTTTACCCAATGAGCATTAAGGCCGCAAAGTATGAGGAATTCGTCCATTTGAAACAAGGTGGGCAAACGGTACAAGAGTACCATGCCAAGTTTAAGGAGCTGGTTAGATTTGCATCTACAATGGTGCCAACTGACTTCGACAAGGCTCAGAAGTTCGAGATGGGTTTGAATCTTGATATTCGAGAGATACTGGTGGGAGGACAATGCACGACTTTGCAGGCGGTATATGACCGGGCAGTAGCAGTCGCTCGTGTCCAACAATTAAAGCGAAAGGATAATGGCGAATCGAGCAAAAACTCGCAAGGATTTGAAAAGAAGAATCGTAATAAGAACAACAATAATAACTTTAGGAGGGGTAATGACCCAGCTAGATTCGATGGGTCTAGAGGGAATGATAACCGTGGTGCATTCATACCAAAATGCCCGCGGTGCAATCAACCGCATCTGGTGCGCCGGTGCCCGAAGCCCGATGTAATACCCGAGAATTTTGCAACATAAAATAAATAAATAAGTACATAAATAAATAGATAATAAAGAAAACATAATAAATAAATAAAGAATTATAAGGAATGAGAGATGTAATTTAAATTAATCAAAATTCCGAGAACCCGGGAAGCCGAAGACAATTTCATTTAATAAATTGTTACACGGTAACCCTACACCGATGGACCCAATAACTCGAGTCCAAATGTAAATTTATAACCGAATAAAATTAAGATACGAAGTATGATCCCGAAGAGAGCCCGGAAATCAGAGTCCGGGAGCATAGAGGGATAGAAACCCGAAAGAGAGGAGGAAAAGCACGACGGATCGCACGACCCGCCCGGAACGGAGTCCAGGCGTGTCTGGCGCGCTGGCCGCGCGCTAAAGGGGCGAAAGGAGCAGACAGATTTGCCCGTTGCGTGACTCTCTCGCCCGAATCCGGATTTTTCGGCTTCGGTTGCATTCCCTGCGGCTTAAGACTCACCAAGGCCGACCTTGGACGTCCCTAGGTTGTGCCTATATATAAATAACCCTCTCGAATAACCATAAACCTTTTTCAAAACTGTAACACCCGAGAAAAACAAATTCAAATTGTTTTGAACTACGTCATGACTTGATCCCTTCACAGGGTACGTAGGCAGCTTGGAACTAAATTCTAAGTTCAGTCATAAATTAAATCACAAATTAAATCACAGAATAAATCGCAAGATCAATCACCAAAACGTTAGGGGGAAATCGGAACTAATTTAACTAGACTAATTAAGGCACGGAAATGTTACGAGCGATAAGCCGAACTCGTAACAAGTTTAAGGTAAAGATTCCGAACCAGAGACGACCCGAGGAGTCGAGCTAACACGTAGAGGGTAGAAAACCGATAGAGAAAAGAAGAAAAGACCCGACGGACCACGCGGACCGCCGAACCGGCCGGTCCGGCCGGCCCGCGCCCGCCGCGCGGCCACCGCGTGGAAGGCGGAGTCGCGACTCCAGTCTGGTCGCGCGTGCTCCGCGCGGGCAAAGGCATAGGTGCGCGTCACCAGCGCGCCAGAGGTGCAAAAGGTGTAAACTTTCTTTCCATGGCGATTTTCTTGCCAAAATTAACACCCCCTTCGATGGTAATCGGATCTCAGCCATAGGGGAAGTTTAAGAACGTCCTAAGGGCGCCCCCCTCCCCATATTTTCAGAAAACCAAACCCTAAACACTCCAAAACTTCCTCTCCAGGCCAAAACTCCTCCGACACCACTTTCCGGCGAGTATTCCGGCGACGATGGGACGACCGGAACTAGCCCCTGACTTCTAGACTCTTGGTAAGCTATGGTATAATCTTTTAGTCGTCCATAAGTTGTAGAAACTCGAATTCTAACACCTTTTCTTTTGCTATGATTTCACGTCGGAAAATGAACAAAAAGCGATCGGAGAATTTGGCCGTTCGTCGCGACCCTAGGACGTCCGGGAACCCATTCCAGTGACCCAAATCTCTAACTAGGTAAGTTAAGACCTTACTCACGAATTTTTGTGGTTTATTGTTGTTTAAAACTCGAGATCTAGACCCGTAACAAAAATCGATTTGCAAAAACCCTATTTTCGTCCAATTTCAAAAACTCGCCTAAAACTCGACCTTCGGAAATTCAAACCGAAAACTTTCCTAAGACTTTAATCTACCTTGTGTCCAAATTTCAGCCGTTGACATTAAGATTTGCTATCCCAAATCACGCCGTAAACTTTCTGTGACAAAGCGAACGTTTAAACTGTTGACAGATTTTCTTATTCAACTTGATGCATGTTTTTCACCCGTTTTTAGAATGATTCAACTTTGCATTTCTAAACAAAAGTTGTAGATAATTGTGTCTAGATTACGCAAATTAAATTTCATGAATTTTGGAGTTCATTTGACATGTCAAAATGGCCGAATTTCAGAACTGTTTTAAAACCCCTTTTGAGTCCGCGCGTGTACAGCGTGTTGTGGTCGATTTTCGAGCATCTAAAATTCATTATTTCTAAATTCTTAAAATATAAAAGTTGTTCATTAATGTGTTGTGTATCTCTTGTAAAAATTCCAGATCAGTTGGCTTTGAAATGAATTTTTAATCGACATCGCACGAACCTATGACAAAATCAGTTTTTGAGACAGAAATTATCTTTTGTAAAGAACTCGAAATTTGACTCACTTCGAAACCTTATTTCCAAAAACTTAAAACATGAAAGTTTTTCCTGTTGTGTTTTTGAGCTACTGTGTAAATTTCAGAATTTTTAGTGTAAAGATGAATTTTTAATTAAGAAAGGCGTAAACTGCGACGAACCGGATTTTTCGAACTTGAGAAAACTCGAACTATGAAAACGCGATATCGAATATCTTGATAATTTGAAATACGAACTTTCGAAAAATCCCGTTCACTAGGCTGAGCCGATCTTCATGCTAATCATTATCTTTGAGACTGCCTCGTTAGTGGTCTCCTTACTATCTGAGATTGCCTCGTTAGTGATCTCGCGCGCTGTGTTTTGGACTGCCTCGTTAGTGGTCCTACTATCTTTTGAGACTGCCTTGTTAGTGGTCTCCCATTATTGTGGACTGCCTCGTTAGTGGTCCTATGTTGAGATTGCCTCGTTAGTGATCTCCCGGTATGGTGTCCTCTTCTTAGTTTACGGGATAAATTATAAAAGACTTGCGTGAGTGTTTAATTATGCTTTAATTTTTTTTATTTACCACGTTTTTAAACTATGCATCTAAATTACGTTCTTAAATTTGCTTTTAAATTATGCTTTTAAATCAAGTCCTTTAATTATGTATTCTTGCCTTGAATAAACTAATCATGTTTTACCGCTGCGAATAAAATATGGATTTTTAAATTAATGCATGAAAAGTGTAATCTTTAGTTTAAATACATGTAACCCCTTAAATTGTTAGTTAGGGATTAACTTACTCAGTATATTTTTATACTGATAAACCGTCGTCATTTTTCTTTTTCAGAGTATGCCGAGTGACGCATGCATATGCACTTGGGGGAAATCATTTATGGACATTTTTAATTTCTGCATCGTACTGTTTTACCGGGTCTGTTAAACCCGAGGATTTGGTCATGTTGGCCGTGATTACTTTCCGCTGCATTACTCTATTTCACGCATGATGATTTTTATTCTCCGTATTTTGAAGTAAGTATTATTAAATTCCGGACTCAATTGTTGAAATATTTTTAAATCTTTTACGTACCCATAAGCCTTGCATTTCCTTAGTGAGCTCGGAAAGCCGTGTCTTGCTAGGGAGATGTGGCGGTGACATCCCGGCCTGGGTTATCAAATCCGGGGTGTTACAAGTTGGTATCAGAACCCGGAATTGTATTTTGAAGCTATTATTATTATTATTAGTATTACTGTTAAATATTATTACTATTATTATTTTGGTACTAATATTTTAAATCCTAGTAACATTTTTAAGTACATCACTCTTGAAAACCACTAGTTTTATTCAACCCGAAAATTTATTTTTTTCGCATAACCCAATGTTTTAGCCAAGAAAATATTAAACTTTCGGCCCGCTATAGAGGCCCAACTTTTATGACTACCCACGTAGCAATTTATTTTAAACACATGGATAAATTAAATTTTAATGGGGAAATGGGACTTGCACTTGCATGTTGCATATAGATTTAAAATTTCTGCACACCTTGACTTTGCCTAGAATGTATCCTAACTCTAACCTACCTTGTCAACCTTAGATGGCCGCACCAAACGCGAACATGATCAATCTGATGGTGAAATTGATGAACGCATACCTCGAGGCCCAACAGCACATCAATTATTTCAAGACTCGTGTAGCACAGTTGGAGGGTAACGTGGCCCATCTGGGTCATCTTAGAGAGACAGACCATCACCACATGACTCAGCTGCAAGAGCAAGTCACGCAGCTCCAGGCCCAAGTGGCCCAGGTCCAGGACAAGGGTGATGACCTGGAGGAGCAGGTGGAGACCCTGGGCTGGGAATTGACTAACCTAGCCCAGGATGTGGATGGAGCGGTTCTTCAGAACCCGGGGCCTGCCCCCAATGTCGCCATGCCCATCGATGTATCGAGCGATGAGGATGACCCCATGGAGGACGCGCCCACTCATTCACAATAGATTTAGTGGCCTAGCCATACGCTAATAGTAGTTATATTTCCCTTTTTGCACCAGCAGTAGTATGACTATTTCTTTTCCAAATGCTTGTACCTAATAAAACTCTTCTCTTGAGGGATAAATCTCAAGCATTTATTCTATATACTAGAATATTTAAATTATTCTTTACATTTTATTAGTTCCTTAATTAAACTCCATCAAATAAAGGAGCAAGGTAAATATAAAGAATACACGGATAATCATCAAACAAGGGTGTCTCTTACCCTAAACCTGGAAACCCTAGGCCCTAGGGTCTCAAAAAAAAAAACCCCCCCCAACGACAACAAAACAGTACACTAAGCTCCAATCGATTGATACCTGTTAATACTATTATTTAATAAAAATTTCCTTACGAGCATTTATAAATATATATGTAATTCGTCCTTTATACTTTATTGCATTATTATACCCAAATACCCTGAAGAAACTTAACCATATAAAGATGCAATAACTAATGGGCAACCCCACACACGTAAATGTGATAAGGAGGTAACAACGTGGCCGAGTACCATAAGTCGTAACCAAGGCAGGACAATTCAACACCATTTCTAAAAAGCAACAAACAACTAACGAAAGTCAAACTAATAACTAGGCAATAACACAACGTAAACCACAAATCACAGTCAGTAGAATCAACATCATAAGGAGACAACTAAACAAAATATGTCTTCTACAAAACCTAATGGAAATGCGAATACGAAAAATCAATGATCGGGTGGCGGGAACTGCTGGCGCATGAACTCATCCATCCGTCGCATGTAGGCGTACAGGTCAGACAAAGTGGTCTGGTGCTGAACCTGCCTCGTAGTGAGCGAGTCCATGCGGTCCTGGTAAAGGTCCATCCTAGCATCCAAGGCATCGTAGCGAGCATCTAGGGCGTCGTAACGAGCCTGCCCAGCCGCAAACCCGGCGTCCATGCTGACCCGCATCTCCTGCATCATCTGCAGCATCTGAGCCATCTCCAGGCCCTGCGGTGGCACTGCAGGGAGGGGAACTACTGGAGGTGGAGGTGGCTGCTCTGGAGGGACAACTAGAATCAAACCGCCATCATCGAGCTGCGGGCGCAGTATAGCTCGAGGCGCCCCACGTCGCAAGGCAATACGCCGAGCAGGGTAAGACGGGATACGGTAATGCCCACCCGCAGCTAAATCATATGGGTCCGTCTCGGGCGCCGTACGAATCCCCTGGGCAGCGCATAAACCACAAATGAGGTGAGCGTGAGTGATCACCCTACTGTCGCGCCCGCGCCGCAAGCCCCTCAAATTATCCTCGATGCAAGCTCCCACATTTACCCCACCGCCCCGGGCGATGAAGCAAATGGTCTCAAAGACATGATCGATGACGATATGGCTACGGGTAATCGGCCGGACGCGCCCTAACCATAACTGGGTGAGCTCTCGCCAAGGGGTGTCCATCGCCGTCAACCGCAGCTCATGGTCGTGCTCGAGCTGAGGAGCCACCACGGTGCATAAGACATCCCATGCAGGGGCAATAACACGGCCCTCCGGCTGTGGACGGAACGCGCCACCGTCAGGCAGACCGAAATAGGCATTGATCGCCCGAGCACTGATGTCGAGATAGCAACCACGAACCCATACTCGAGATAAGTCGTCACCTTCCCCAAGACCGTCAATGTTGGCGATAACCTCCATAACCAGATAACCGGAGGCAACGCCCTCGGGATGACGTGCGAGCCCAGTCCACTGCAAGTGCTCCAAGACCGCGCTAACCCTATCATCGCCCAAATGATCAGGATATATGCCTCTCTCGGGGACATAAGCCCTGTTTTGACGAAGCTCATCGAAATAAAAGTCCTGGGCGGCCCTCGTCCTAAAACGAAACCTATCATGCCGGTGAGGACGCACGTCATCAGGGAGACCTCTGAGTCTCGAGCCCCGCTGCTCCTCGTCCTCCTCGGACTCACTGTCATCTACATCCGGCATCACCGAGGCCGCAGCGCTAGAACTAGCCTCGCCACGCTGCGTAGCCCGTCTCTTGGCCCCAGGAAGGACCATCAGGGACGCCAAAACAACCCACAAAACGAGCAACATCCTGCAAATCACCCAATACCAATTATAAGACTAAATTCCACACAAAACTCAAGCAGAAATACGTAAGGAACATCAATACAGACTTCCAACGTGAGTGTTCCATAAGAACATCAAATCCTAATGGTTGCTAAGATCAAACAGAAGGTAATCTAGACAGAGGATATGCTCAAACTAATTCCCAAAACCTTCGTGGCATTTCGTTGAACACGTTATGTGCGTGATAAACCAAAATCTAAGTTACTAACAAACACATGGAAGTTGCCCACAAAACGAAACAATCGCTCAAATAACAACACATCATTTCCTTACGGCACTGAACAATAAAGAAATGAGCTAATAATCACACCCCAATAGCAACCAAAAACCAAAAACTTCCTAGTCTTCCTAAAGAATTAAATCCAACAAGAAGTTGCCAAAAACATAAACACATGGTGGCACATATGCAAGCAAGGCAACAAGAGTAACATCAATTACCACATATGATTGCTAAAGTTGCACTAATCTAGCCTAAAACTAACTAATCCCCAAAAATTTTCCAAAACCCTAGAATCCAAGACACGTCACAAAATCGAACACATCATGGTATATAAACTGAAATTAGTGAGTGGGTTTAGTAGATTCATACCTTGGTAAATGAAATTGAAGCCGAAATCAAGCGAACGGGAAGGTAAGTCGCCGGATTTAGAGAGGATTGGGGGTGTGGTCTCGAATGGGAAATGGGGGAAGTGGCTAGCGCGGAGCGCAAGCCCTATTTTCTCGAACTGAAGCAGCGCGCGCGCTCTCCGCGCGCTGAGGCATCAAACCGCGCGGCCACCGCGCGGGTCACGGAGGGAGTTTTATTTTTTCTTTCTTTTTTTAGATTTCGCTTAATCTCTTCTACTTTACACCACTCACTTAACCCGAGCATACATTGATAATGAGGTACGACGACATGGGGTACCACCCGACATTATCCCTGACGAGGACAGCAGAAATGCCTCGCATTTTCTTTTTGCAAGGCTACAGAAAACCCTCGGGACAAAAACACATAGGGACCATAAGAAATCCTGTAAAGAGGGGGAAATCGCTTGTTGACTAGTGTTACCACCACCATTTGCCGTGTTCACGACGTGTTCCACGTCTCCCAATTGAAGAAGTATGTACACGATCCGACCCACGCGCTCCAACCGGAAGAAATTGAATTTGAGGATGACCTGAGCTACGAAGAGGTTCCGGTGCGAATACTTGACACAAAGGAGAGGGTAACGAGGAATAAGACCGTGAGGATGGTCAAGGTCCTGTGGTCTAACCACGAGACAGAGACGGCGACCTGGGAATTGGAAGCCGACATGAGACAACGTTACCCTACCGTCTTCCAAGATGAACCGACCACAGTTATGGGGACAAAACTGTATTCTTAAGGGGGGGAGGATGTAACACCCGAGAAAAACAAATTCAAATTATTTTGAACTACGTCACGACTTGATCCCTTCACAGGGTACGTAGGCAGCTTGGAACTAAATTCTAAGTTAAGTCATAAATTAAATCACAAATTAATCACAGAATAAATCGCAAGATCAATCACCAAAACGTTAGGGGGAAATCGGAACTAATTTAACTAGACTAATTAAGGAACGGAAATGTTACAAGCGATAAGCCGAACTCGTAACAAGTTTAAGGTAAAGATTCCGAACCTAAGAGGACCCGAGGAGTCGAGCTAACACGTAGAGGGTAGAAAACCGATAGAGAAAAGAAGAAAAGACCCGACGGACCACGCGGACCGCCGAACCGGCCGGTCCGGCCGGCCCGCGCCCGCCGCGCGGCCACCGCACGGAAGGCGGAGTCGCGACTCCAGGCTGGTCGCGCGCGCTCCGCGCGGGCAAAGGCATAGGTGCGCGTCACCAGCGCGCCAGAGGTGCAGAAGGTGTAAACTTTCCTTCCATGGCAATTTTCTTGCCAAAATTAACACCCCCTTCGATGGTAATCGGATCTCAGCCATAGGGGAAGCTTAAGAACGTCCTAAGGGTGCCCCCTCCCCATATTTTCAGAAAACCAAACCCTAAACACTCCCAAACTTCCTCTCCAAGCCAAAACTCCTCCGACACCACTTTCCGGCGAGTATTCCAGCGACGACGGGACGACCGGAACAAGCCCCTAACTTCTAGACTCTTGGTAAGCTATGGTATAATGTTTTAGTCGTCCATAAGTTGTAGAAACTCGAATTCTAACCCCTTTTCTTTTGCTACAATTTCACATCGGAAAACGAACAAAAAGCGATCGGAGAAGTTGGCCGTTCGTCGCGACCCTAGGACGTCCGGGAACCCATTCCAGTGACCCAAATCTCTAACTAGGTAAGTTAAAACCTTACTCACAAATTTTTGTGGTTTATTGTTGTTTAAAAATCGAGATCTAGACCCGTAACAAAAATCGATTCCCAAAAACCCTATTTTCGTCCAATTTCAAAAACTCGCCTAAAACTCGACCTTCGGAAATTCAAACCGAAAACTTTTCAATATAGATTTTGTTCCTAAGACTTTAATCTACCTTGTGTCCAAATTTCAGCCCTTTTTTTAGATTTGCTATCCCAAATCACGCCGTGAACTTTCTGTGACAAACCGAACGTTTACACTGTTGACAGATTTTCTTATTCAACTTGATGCATGTTTTTCACCAATTTTTAGAATGATTCAACTTTGCATTTCTAAACAAAAGTTGTAGATAATTGTGTCTAGATTGTGCATATAAAATTTCATGAATTTGGAGTTCATTTGATATGTCAAAATGGCCGAATTTCACAACTGTTTTAAAACCCCTTTTGAGTACGCGCGTGTACAGCGTGTTGTGGTCGATTTTCAAGCATCTAAAATTCATTATTTCTAAATTCTTAAAATATGAAAGTTGTTCATTAATGTGTTGTGTATCTCCTGTAAAAATTCCGGATCATTTGGCTTTGAAATGAATTTTTAATCGACATCGCACGAACCTGTGACATAATCAGTTTTTGAGACAGAAATTATCTTTTGTAAAGAACTCGAAATTTGACTCACTTTGAAACCTTATTTCCGAAAACTTAAAACATGAAAGTTGTTCGTGTGTGTGTTTTTGAGCTACTGTGTAAATTTCAGAATTTTTAGTGTAAAGATGAATTTTTAATTAAGAAAGGCGTAAACTGCGACGAACCGGATTTTTCGAACTTGAGAAAACTCGAACTATGAAAACGCGATATCGAATATCTTGATAATTTGAAATATGAACTTTCGAAAAATCCCGTTCGCTAGGCTGAGCCGATCTTCATGCTAATCATTATCTTTGAGACTGCCTCGTTAGTGGTCTCCTTACTATCTGAGATTGCCTCGTTAGTGATCTCGCGCGCTGTGTTTTGGACTGCCTCGTTAGTGGTCTCCCATTATTGTGGACTGCCTCGTTAGTGGTCCTATGTTGAGATTGCCTCGTTAGTGATCTCCCGGTATGGTGTCCTCTTCTTAGTTTACGGGATAAATTATAAAAGACTTGCGTGAGTGTTTAATTATGCTTTAATTTTTTTTATTTACCACGTTTTTAAACTATGCATCTAAATTACGTTCTTAAATTCGCTTTTAAATTATGCTTTTAAATCAAGTCCTTTAATTATGTATTCTCGCCTTGAATAAACTAATCATGTTTTACCGCTGCGAATAAAATATGGATTTTTAAATTAATGCATGAAAAGTGTAATCTTTAGTTTAAACACATGTAACCCCTTAAGTTGTTATTTAGGGATTAACTTACTCGGTATATTTTTATACTGATAAACCGTCGTCATTTTTCTTTTACAGAGTATGTCGAGTGACGCATGCATATGCACTTGGGAGAAATCATTTATGGACATTTTTAATTTCTGCATCGTTCTGTTTTACCGGGTCTGTTAAACCCGAGGATTTGGCCATGTTGGCCGTGATAACTTTCCGCTGCATTACTCTATTTCACGCATGATGATTTTTATTTTCCGTATTTTGAAGTAAGTATTATTAAATTCCGGACTCAATTGTTGAAATGTTTTTAAATCTTTTACGTACCCATAAGCCTTGCATTTCCTTAGTGAGCTCGGAAAGCCGTGTCTTGCTAGGGAGATGTGGCGGTGACATCCCGGCGTGGGTTATCAAATCCGTGGTATTACAAAAACCCTACGAAATCTCTCTACACACAAAATCTTGATTCCAGAGTCGTCGGAGGCACGAAACCAAGGCGAGGACAGTGGTGGACAAAAATCGGAAGACCTCTAACATTGTGGTAAGGACTGATCCAATCCTTTTTCCATTCTTGATTCGAAAACGAATCTTAATTACACTTCTTTCCTATTCTAAACCACTGATCTGGATCGAGAGCGAAGAACCCGACGGAATCAAGGAGATAAACGGTGGACTGGAAGCCACGCCTCCGAATCATCAAGCCGAGACATCCACAAATCTATAAGTTGACACTTACATGGTTTTGGGAGTAATTAAAACACGTAAAACTAAAAGCTTCATCAAATCTTTCGTAAATCTGTCAACATATGATTTCTACCGGCGCAACAGTTTGTCTAATTTTTACGAACCTTTAAACGTCTTCAAACGAGAAAACTTAAAACATAAAAAACGTTTTCTAAGGCTTAGATCTATCTATTGTAAAATTTTCAGAATTTTTAGAGACGTTTTGATATCTGAAATCAACCCGAAACCGAACTGCTTGAAATTGGATCTTGAATTTCTTGACAGAACTTAGGTCCGATCTTGATGACGTTTTGACATTAGTTATAAGCTGATTCAGGACTTTAGCCGAACAAAAAAGTTGTAGATAAATGTCTTAGGTATCTCTCTGTCAAATTTCATCAAATTTGAAGTTCGTTTGCTATGGTAGATTTTGAAATTATGAAACTGTTGCTGTGTAAATTCGGACAGATTAATATCCTGATGAAAATCCACATTTTTGACTTGTTTCCGTAACCCGGATCGAAAAACTTAAAACATGAAACTTGTTTATCTCTGTGTTTTCGAGTAAGTGGTAAAATTTCAGAAATTTCGGACTTAAAACAGATTTTTAATTAATTTTGGAGCAAAACAGCGACTAGTGAAATTACATGTGAAACTTGTGAAATTTGCAAAACTTGTTCTGACCTTGCGAGTTCGATTCCCCAAGGCGTATGTGTCCCTGCGGGTTTGATTCCCCAGGATATATGTGTTAAACCTTGCGGGTTCGATTCCCCATGGTGTGTTTTCCTGCGGGTTCAATTCCCCAGGATGTCTGTGTCAAACCTTGCGGGTTCGATTCCCCAGGGTGTATGTGAGTTCTTGCGGGTTCGATTCCCCAAGGGCGATTGTCTGTTTTCCTGCGGGTTCGATTCCTCAGGACATGTGTTGATTCCTACGGGTTCAATTCCCTAGGATGTATTTGAGTTCTTGCGGGTTCGATTCCCCAAAGGCGATTGTCTGTTTTCCTGCGGGTTCGATTCCCCAGGACGTGTGTTGATTCCTATGGGTTCGATTCCCTAGGAGGTGTTTAAATTCTTGCGGGTCCAATTCCCCAAGAACAAATTATACTAGATCATATTGGACAAAAGTGAACGAATGAAATCCTGAAATACTTGAGTGTTTTCCTTATGTAAATTGTGCTTTAAAATTATGTCTTGCAATTATTTACCTTGCAGACTATATTTTGATTTTATGGAATCTCTGTCTTTTAAATTATGAAATTAAATTATTGATAGACAAATTAATTAAATTATGGGGTATTATGTTCATGTTTTCTTTAAACCTAATTAATGGCTTTGAAACCCCATAATTATGTATGTGTTAACTTACTCAGCACGTAGTGCTGACTAAAACCATATTTTTTTTCCTGTTTCTTTCAGATGTGAAGAATATGCATCATCATATGCATACGTGGGAATTTTGGGGAATTACATTATATTTTAAATTTTATGTTAGACTAGAATTTGCATGAACGGGCCTGTTTAACCCGTGTTTTGGCCATGTTGGCCCTATTTATAAATTCCGCTGTATTATATATGTAAATAATACTTTCCGCTGCAACTTTGATATTATAAATTTTAAATTATATTACAATGGGTTGTTTGAATGTTTTAAATTCTGAAAAACCATAGCCTTGCATCTCTTTAGCAAGCTCGGAGAAACCGTGTCTTGCTAGGGAGGTGTGGCGGTGACACCCGACCTGGGTGACCAAAAACCGGGGTGTTACACCCGAAGCCTGCTATAAGTGCGGCAAGTTTGGTCACAAGGCTAGGGGATGTCGAACGCCAGAGGAGACGATCGAAAGGAGAATAGATCTGGTGAACCTTCAGCAAGGAGAGGCTGACAAGGAACAAGGTCAAAACCCGAACATCCTTAAGAATAATGCGTAGGCAGTTATGGGGACATAACTGTGATCCTAACGGGGGGAGGATGTAACAACCCGAATATTTTGTATTTCAAATAAACAAATTCAAATTGTTTTGAATTACGTAATGACTTGATCCCTTCACGGGGTACGTAGGCAACTCGAAAATTTCAATTCTGGGTTCAGTCAACGATGTAATAAAATAATACAAATAATATCATAAAATAACATATGATAACACAATAATGCAATATCGCGATATAGAGATGAACGAAGGGACCCTAGTTCTCAACTCGCAAGAAGCTAACACACAACTTCGAGGACGAAGTTGATTTTTAAGGAGGGTAGACTGTAATACCCGAGATTTTTTTTTAAAAAAAAAGAAGAAATGGAATTAAATTCGAGAAGGAAAAGAATTTTAATTCCAAGAACCGTGAAGTCGAAAATGATTTAAAGAAATAAATCATTACGCAAGAATCGAATGACGACGAATCTAAGCCAACGACTCCAAACGCGACGAATTCAAGATTCGAATACGGGACTAATTCGAGACGAAATAATTTAAGATAGGAATAATAACCCGAGAATGACCCGAAGAATCGAGCCCGAGAACGTAGGAGGTCGGAAGACCGAAAGAGAGGAGAAAAAAGCCCGAGGGGTCGCACGGCCCGGCCCGGATCGCAGCCCAGTCGGGGCTCGCGCGGTCACCGTGCGGTCGCGCACCAAGACCGCGCCACCAAGAGAGCAGCTGCAACTTGCGCGATTGGAGCGATTTTCTTACCATAATTCGACCTCAACTTTGGAAACTACCTTGATTTGGGGGGGAGAGGATTGTGGACGGATTTTGGTCAATCCTACACCCTATATTCAGACTTCTAAACCCGAATCTGCTCCCAAAACAGCCCCCACCTTCCTCCACCCTCAAACAATTCGAAACCAAGTTCTTGCACCTACGAAGACCCTCCGGCAAAGGAGACGAAGTTTTGGACGAGGCCAAGCCATCTCCGGACGCCGTGTAGTGGTAAGGAATAAGTTTCAATCTGTAATCATGGTTTTTAGTCGAAGTTAGAGTCTAATCCGTAGTCTTTTTACATTGTACTCACAAATCGGAACCAAAGAGAAAGAAACGAGTAGATTGGACGTGTTCGCGGACTTCGGAGGCCATCCCGACAAAATCTAAGACTCTAGATCTTAGATACTGTAAGTTGATTCTTCTCATAACCGTTTTGGTGCCCGAAAATTGAATGGAATGCATGTTTTAGTCAACGTACGAAAATCTGTCCCAAAAACTATCCCTATGCGCGTTTTCTGAAATCCAACTTTTAAGTCCTTTTCGAGTTTTCAAACGGAGGAACTTAAAACTACAAAATTGTTCCTAATGATTTAAAGTATATTGTGTCAAATTTTCAGACATTTTCGTTGATGTTTGGTCGGTCAAATCGAATCTGGTATATTCTGCGTTTCGTTTAAAACCGAATCTGTTGACAGTTTTGCGTGTTCGACTCCCTTGACGTTTTTCTAATGGATCCCATCAAAACTAAACTTTTATGTAAAAAGAAAAGTTGTAGCTAACTGCCTAAATATTGTGTCCATAAAATTTCATGTGTTTTCGTTAACGTTTGTATAGTCAAAAACCATTTTGAATAGACTGTGATTTAAAGGAAAAGCCGACAGATTTGAGTATTCAACTTCCTTGACGTTTTTATTAAGGATTCTTTCAAGACTAACCTTTGGTGTAAACATGAAAGTTGTAGATAATTGTTTTGAAAAGGTGTGGGTGAAATTTTGTGAATTTTGGTTAACGTTTGTGGCGTCAAAATCGATCTCAACAGTCTGCGTTTGAAATAAAATTCTGACAGAATATGTAGGCGAACTTGATGGGCATGTTTCTACCATTTTTAGTCCGAACTAATCTTTGCAATGTAAACAAAAGTTGTAGATAACAATCTCTAGAGTGTGTCTGTAAAACCTCGTAAGTTTTCATTAGCATTTGGACCTCCGAATGCGACCTGAATATTCTGTGCTTTTAAAAGAAAATAGGAACAGATTTCCTAACTGAACTTGATGCGCGGATCTGATCTGATCCGGAATGTTTCCGGACAACATACCTCTAATTGAACTTGTTCATCTTTGTGTTATGTACATGCCTGTAAAATTTCAAAATTTTCGGAGTTCGTTTACTAGGTCGGAAACATGTTTTAAAAACAGTGCGCTGTTACCAGGAAGTTGACAGATTTTGAGTTTGGAAAAGATCGTAAAATTTGACTTGTTTCCTTACCTGATTTCGAGAAACCTAAACCACGAAGTAGTTCGTTAGGGTGTCGTTGGTACACTGAGTAAATTTCATAGTGATCGCCTTAAGAATGAATTTTTGAAACCAAAAGGCGTAATCTGCGAACGTGTGCGCTTATTAAACCTTGAGGTTTATGGAAAACTTTCCTTGCGACACTTTCAACAATTTTGAAAACATTGATTATGTGGCTTGTGGACATAAGAGCCCAAGCGTATGACTAGCGGACATTATGACTAGCGGACATAGGAGCCCTAGTGAAATATTGACCTTGAGGCTTGTGGACATAAGAGCCCAAGCGTACGACTAGCGGACATAAGAGCCCTAGTGAAATATTGATTATGTGGCTTGTGGACATAAGAGCCCAAGCGTACGACTAGTGGACATAAGAGCCCTAGTGAAACATTGATTTTGAGGCTTGTGGACATAAGAGCCCAAGCGTATGACTAGCGGACATAAGAGCCCTAGTGAAATATTGACCATGAGGCTTGTGGACATAAGAGCCCTAGCGAATGGTGATTTGTATGGCTAGTGGACATAAGGGCCCTAGCGAATTTTGATTGTGAGACTTGTGGACATAAGTGCCTAAGTGGAATACGGTGATCTCGATCATATTGAAACAACAATAGAAGAATGAAATATTAGATGTGCGAGAACATATACCTTATCCCATGATTTTTTTTAAAACCCTTTTGGCTTATAATAAATTCCTTTTGCTAATTTCTATAAAATTTATATCCTTAGTATTTGTGTACGTCTCTTTACGCTTAGAATCATGCCTTTAAATCCTTATTATCAATGTTGTCGAAATACATTTTCATATTATAAAATGTGCATGAGTAAAAAGGTGAATTTTTATTAATTACATTTTAAAACCCATTATTGTTATGTTAAGAATTAACTTGCTCAGTATTTTATATACTGATAAAACCCGTTGTTCATTTTTCCATTACAGAGTACGGAGCATGATCATGCATCAGGGGATCACTTTGGGCATTTAATTATTTATTTTACATGACGTGCATACGGGCTCGTTAACCCGAGTTTTGGCCATGTCGGCCCTGTATTTTAATTTTCGCTGCAACTTATTATTTTTATTATCATGTATGGATGATATTACATTATTATTTTTAAGTAATTCCGGACTTGTTTTTAAAAAACTTTTTCCAATACCTATAGCCTTGCATTTCTTTAGCAAGCTCGGAGAAATGTCTTGCGAGGGAGGTGTGGCGGTGGCATCCCGGCCTGGGTTATCAAATCCGGAGTGTTACAGAAATAAACAAATAATAAAGGAGGGCAATTAAAAAAATATCTGCAACTAGGTGGAAGGGAACCGCGCCCCCACTAAGGGCCTCCTCTGTGGGAATAGCCTCGTCATAAAAACGCCGTCGTATCGGCAACTTGGTCAAATTCCTCAAATCCCATAACAAAATAGATACCTCGCCAATCGACGTGCATAGAGTATTCGTGTTGGGCCTCCAACGCTCTAAGAAAGCACGATGAACATGTTGTAATACCCGAGGATTTTGCAACATAAATTAAATAAATAAATAAACAAGTAAATAATAAATAGAATATAATAAATAAATAAATAAAAAGGAAATGAGAAATGGAAATTTAATCTAAAAAGGAATTAAAGATAATTAATTAAAAAGGAATTAAATTAAATAAATCGTCACACGGGAACCCGACACCAACGGGCTCGAGAATTCGAGTCCAAACATAAATTTAGAACCGAAGGAAATGACGATACGAAATAGGAACCCGAAGATAGCCTGGAAATTGGAATCCAGGAGCATAGAGGGATAGAAGTCCGAAAGAAATGAGGAAAAGGACGACGGATTGCAAGACCCGCCCGGACCGAAGTCCAGGCGAGAGCCGCGCGCTGATTAGGCGAAAGGCGCGTCAACCCCGCGCCAGCAGGCAGATTCGCCCGTTGCGAGATTTTCTCGCCCGAATCCGGATTTTCCGACTTCGATTGCATTCCCTGCGGCTCAAGACTCACCAAGGCCGACCTTGGACGTCCCTAGGTCGTTCCTATCTATAAATAACCCTCTCGAATAACCCTAAACCCTTTTCAAAACCCTACGATACTCACTATACACAAATTCTTAATTCTGGAGTCATCGAAGGCACGAAACCAAGCGAAGGACTGATTTGGACGAAATCAGAGCCTCCCAAACGTCGTGGTAAGTTCCGATCCCTTCGTCTCTTACGTTTTGATTCGAAAACGAACCCTAACGTAGTCTCTTTCTTTCCTACGCCCCGGATTGGATCTAGAACGGAGAACCCGACGAACCGAGGAGAGAAACGGTGGACTGGAAGCCACGCTTTCAAAATCGACGACCCCGGACGACTGAAAAACTGTAAGTTAATACTTACATGGTTTTGGGAGTAAATAAAACATTTAAAAACTAAAAGTTTAAACAAGAATTCGAAAATCTGTCAACGTGAGACTTTTACCGACGCAGCGACTTTGCACGATTTTCCCGAACTTTTAAAAGTCTTCAAACGAGAAAACTTAAAATACAAAAAATGTTCCAAAGACTTAGATATATCTACTATAAAATGTTTAGAATTTTTCGTGAAATTTTGATATGTGAAATCGATCCCAAACCGAACTGTTTTGAAATCGGATCTTTAAATCTTTGCAGAGCATAGGTCTGAACTTGTTGACGTTTTTGACTAGGGTTCTAGGCCGAATAAGATCCTTAGACGAACATGAAAGTTGTAGATCATAGTCTTAAGAAGATCTCTGTAAAATTTCATCGAGTTTGGAATTGATTTGCTATGATAGATCTTGAAATCTTTAAACTGCTGTAAGAAAAATTCGGACAGATTAGTGTTTCTACTAAAATTGATGTTTTTGTCCTGTTTTGGTATCTTGGATCGAAAAAGTTAAAACACGAAAGTTGTTCATCTCTGTATTTCCGAGTCAGTGGTGAATTCTTAGAATTTTTGGAATTAAATATGAGTTTTCACAAATTTTAGAGTAAACAGTGGTTTACCGGGAGTCAAATCTTGAAATCTTGTTGAAACGGTGAAATTAACCTTTAGGATTGAAACGAGTCGAAATATTCTTTTTAAATGAATTAAAATAAAATCAAAATTTTAAATTAAATCCCCTTACAAGCTTGATAATTAAAATTAGGGGTGAGTGCTCTGCAGGGTGCCCCCTAACTGCTTCACTTCGTGCCTTTATGGACGATGGTGACCCCGCGCGAAATTTTGAGATACATTGCCAAAACGGCATGAGATATAGAGCATACACTCTCGAGAATATCCACATGGGTTTCCCGAGGCTCCGGAGTGGTACTGGGTATGGCTGATACGGCTGCGGTCGCCGGGCTACCGGCTAAAGTTGTCAAGATTGCGATGCAATCGTGATATACTTGAAATACTAAATTTGGGATGTAATGGGGAAATTAAATTAAATTATTGTTGTCCATTAAGGTCTTTATTTTAAATTATGTGAAATGTGTTGTTAAATAGAGTCCTGAAGTAAGTGATTCAAATTGGATAGTTAATTTAATTAAATTGAGATAGTATGATTATCATGTTTTTATTTAAATATTAAATTAATGGCTTTTAAACCCTGCGATCATGTATGTGTTAACTTACTCAGCAAGTTGTGCTGACCAAACCGTTTTATATCTTTTTCTTACAGAGTATGTGGAATGAGCATGAGCACTACATGCATGGGGTTTTTGAAAACTAAACCCTAAACCCACTACATGCATGGAGTTTTTGAAAACTAAACCCTAAACCCACTACATGCATGGGGTTTTTGAAAACTATATTTTTGGAAAACTTTATTTTTAATTTCTTGCATTGGACTATAGGATAAACGGGCCTGTTTAACCCGTGTTTTGACCATGTCGGTCCTGTTTACATTTCCCGCTGCAATACTATACTTATATATTATTTCCGCTGCATTATGATATTATTATTTTCGAATTTATATTGTATGGGCTGTTTGCAAATGCTTTAAATATTTTTAAATACTGAAATACCTAGCCTTGCATCTTCTTAGTAAGCCGGAGAAACCGTGTCTTACTAGGAAGGTGTGGCGGTGACATCCCGACCTGGGTGATAAAAAATCGGGGTGTTACAAGTTGGTATCAAAGCCCGGCTATTCTTAAACTATTATTTTTAAACCATTATTATTTTTAAACTATTATTATTATTATTATTATTATTTTTAAGTGCGCACTAGCATTTTGACTATTATTTTAAATTTTAAAGTATTATTTCCATGAAATAAATTTTTATTTTTAAACCCATGGAAACTAGAAAAAAATATATATATATTTAAACAGTGCTTGAATTATTTTTGGGGGATCATCATTTGCATTTGCATATTGCATTTCCTTTAGAGAACTTAGAATCTTGGCGAATTTTCACCTAGAATCTTGGCGAATTTTAACTTGGAATCTTGGCGAATTTTAACTTAGATCTTTTGCTCGCGCTAGATGGCTAGCCAAGATATGATGAACTTGATGATCAAAATGATGAATGCGCACTTCGATTCCCAACAAACTATAGAACAAATGAAGCATCGCATAGCTCACTTGGAGGCAAATCTGCACCACATGGCAATTTAAGAGAGACGGACCACCACCGCATAAACCAACATGAACGCCAAGTCCAAACCCTCACTACACAAACCCTAATACTAAAGGAACACGTTGATGCGCACGGGGAGGACCTGAACCGCATCTTTGACGACCTAATGTCGCCGAGTTCGGAGGAGGAAGACCCGGAAGAGGATCCCGCTACCCCACCGGAGGACGTCTTGAGACGCTAGGAGCTTCTATTTTTAGTAGATACTATTTTTGCTAAGGAAACATTACTATTTTTGTACACCTCCTCACTTATACTAAAAATTTCTTTTAAATAAATAAAATGCAAGATTTATACTTATATATATATGAATATATTATTAAAAAAAATGAGAATAAAATAAAATAAAATAAACAAAATAAAATAAATAAAGCGAAAAAAAATAATAAAATTTGGACAGAACACTGTCCGACCAAAAAAAAAATATTTGCGTTTTATTCAGCTCAATCGAACATTATGTGCAAAGATAGAAATACATTTAAAAATTTCTTGCTTAAACACCACATTTCTGTGTCCCAATCTACACCATTTACAACAGAATGGCACCCAGAGGAAGAGGAAGAACTCAACCCGCTCCCCAAACGACTACTGAAACACCTCCAAATGTCACGGAACCGGCTCAAACTGTAGAGGAACAACCCCAAGGTGCGCAGGACGCCCCCGCACCGAACAATGTGGGCGATCGTCTTCGGACGATAGAAGAGGTTTTGATTGCGCTAGGGAACGCGCAAGTCAACCAGGGACAAGCTGCGGCGGTACCTCCGCCTCAAGCTCGCCCCAACTACTTGGCGATGGTGAATCCTTAACAGCCGCTCCACTACGCTAGTGAGGAGGATCCAGCTCAACTGGAGGAATGGATCAGGACTTTCGACAAGCTGCTGGGAGCAGTCAAATGTCCGGAAGGAGAGAGAGTGCACGTCGCTTCGTACTACTTGGGAGGCGAAGCAGACGATTGGTGGCAGGCGACACAAGCCAAACTGACGGAGGACGATGAGCCCTATTCATGGGCGGAAATGATGGAACTGCTCAGGGATCGATTTTATCCCCTGAATACCAAAGCAGCGATGTACGAGGAGTTCCTGTCGCTGAAGCAAGGAGGCCAAATTGTGCAAGAATACTACACACGCTTCAAGGAGCTGGTGAGGTTCGCACCAAGGCTAGTACCCACGGATGCAGAGAAACCACAAAAGTTCGAGATGAGACTGAACCTATCTATTCGCGAGGTGATCGCGGGGGTACACTGCCCCGACCTGCAAGCTGTGTACGACCGCGCCGTGGCAGTAGCGCGAGTGCAACAACTGAAGAGAAGGGTGAGTGGGGAGTCCAGCCGGGGTCCCCAAGACAAGAGGAACCAGGACGCGAGAAGCGAGAACAACACGGGAAGGAACGAACAGCGAAGAGGGTTGAATAGGCCACAGAAAGCCAATAATGGGAGGAGGTTTAACCAAGAAGAACCGGTACCACCTTGCCCGAGGTGTGGGCGACCCCACCTAGCGAGGGGATGCCCTCAACAAGGGGCATGCTTTCGGTGTGGACGCATGGGCCACATACATCAGGAGTGCCGAACAAGGCTTGAAAACATAACGAAAAGGGAAGACTTGGTCACGGGGCAGGGACAGCCTCAAAACCAAACGGACGGAACGGCAACAATCAGGGGTATAGACCCCCTCAAAATCAATTTAGGCAGCCGAATCAAAATCAGAACCAACGTCCTCAACCACCTCAGAACCAAAATCAACAGCAAGATCAGCAGCAAAATCAGCAGCCGAATGCGAATCAGCAGGGCAATCCAGGACGCCCTATGGGAAGACTCAACGTTGTTAATCAAGCGGACGTGTCTGCACAAGGAGAAGTGATGGCATGTACATTTCATGTTCTGAATACACCCCTTAGAGTTCTATTTGATTCTGGAGCTAGTTGCTCAATCATAGCATCAAGAATAGTGCCTGAGTTAGATCTACCTAAGTGCGAGAGAATTAGCTTAGGAATTCAATTGCCTTCAGGAGAAGTAATATCTTGCTCTAAACGATATAACGGAATTCCTATCGATAAAGAACGTAGAATTCTTCGCGAACTTAGTAGAATTTAACTTAAGAGACTTTGACATTATATTGGGGATGGATTGGTTATCCCAGTATAAAGCAGTGATCGAGTGCCAAAAGCAGAAGATCACCCTGTCAAAAAGTAGGGGAAAGAGAGTCATATTTTACTCTCAGCCCCCTAAGAAAAGTAACAAAATCGTTAGTGCACTCAAACTAAGTAACTTGATGCGTAAGGGGTATGAATTATATCCGTGCTACGTGCACCACCTTGAGGCGGAAGAGAACAAGGTTGACAGCATTCCAGTGGTAAGAGAATACCTGGACGTATTCCCTGAAGACGTCCCGGGCATGTCACCTGAGAGAGATCTCGAATTCACGATAGATCTCATTCCGGGCACAGAGCCTGTCTCAAAAGCTCCGTACCGGATGGCACCATTGGAAATAAAGGAGTTAAAGGACCAACTCGATGAGCTGTTAGGAAAAAGGATATATAAGGCCGAGTACTTCCCCCTAGGGAGCACCGGTTTTATTTGTCAAGAAGAAAGACGGAGGACTACGTCTTTGCATAGATTACCGAGGACTGAATCAAGTGACCATCAAGAATAAATACCCCTTGACGAGAATTGAGGATCTATTTGATCAACTGAAGGGAGCTTCAGTATTCTCGAAGATCGATTTGCGATCTGGGTATCACCAGTTGAGGATCGCGGAGAAGGACATTCCGAAGACGGCGTTTCGAACTCGATATGGTCACTACGAGTTCACAGTGTTATCCTTCGGGTTAACCAATGCTCCCGCAATGTTCATGAACCTCATGAACAATGTGTTCCGAGAATTGTTAGATCAGTGCGTCGTAGTGTTCATCGACGACATCCTGATCTACTCGAAGAGCGAGGAAGAGCATGCCCAACACTTACACCAAGTGTTAGGGATCCTGCGAAAGAATCAATTATATGGCAAGTTGTCAAAATGCGACTTCTGTTTAAAGGAAGTGGCATTTCTCGGACACATAGTATCCGCTGATGGAGTATCAGTGGATCCGGCGAAAGTTTCTGCCGTGAATGAGTGGGCAGCGCCGACGAGTCCAACGGAAGTAAGAAGTTTCCTTGGATTAGCTAGGTATTATAGACGATTCGTGAAGGACTTTTCAAGAATCGCACGTCCTTTGACCCAGCTATTGAAGAAAGGAGTAAAATACGAGTGGACTGAGGCGTGTGAGACCGCGTTTCAAGAGTTGAAGAAACAACTCACAACCACACCCGTATTAACACTACCATCAGAGAATGGTGACTTCGAAGTTTACAGCGATGCTTCGAAGGAAGGTCTAGATTGCGTTTTGATGCAAGACTTGAGAGTCGTAGCATATGCATCATGCCAACTGAAACCTCATGAGGAGAATTACCCGACACACGACCTGGAGTTGGCAGCGGCCGTATTCGCTCTAAAGATATGGAGACATTATCTTTACGAGCGAAAGTGTCGAATGTTCACCGACCACAAAAGCTTAATATTCACTCAGAAGGAGTTGAATCTGAGATAGCGAAGGTGGTTGGAACTCATTAAGGATTACGATTTGGAGATATCTTACCACGAGGGGAAGGCGAACGTGGTAGCCGATGCCCTAAGTCGGAAGACCCAACACGTGACAAACTTGTTGGTGATTCCGCCGGCATTGTACATGGACTTGGCGAGATTGGATTTGGAACTCGTGCACCCGGGCACAGTGAGTGGAGTAATCAACGCCATGGTCGTAGAAACCCCAATATTGGACGAGATTAGGCTCGCCCAACCGGACGACGCAAAATTGGAAAAGATAAAGGGGTTTATGGCCGAGGGTAAGGCAATAGGATTTGCTATCCATGAGGATGGAAGCATCCGCTTTAAAGGGAGATGGTGTGTGCCGCAAAACTGTCGAGCTGAAGCGAAGGTTGATGGAGGAAGGGCACAACACGCCACATTCATTGCATCCCGGATGTGACAAGCTTTACAAAGATCTAAAGAAGATCTATTGGTGGCCGGGAATGAAGAAGGAAGTAGCAGACTTCGTAGCGAAATGCCTCACCTGCCAAAGAGTTAAGGCAGCGAGACATAAACCCCTATGGTTGATTCAACCACTGGAGATTCCAAGTTGGAAGTGGGACAACATCTCGATGGACTTCGTCTCGGGATTACCACGATCACCCAAGGGCATCAACAAGATTTGGGTGATTGTGGATAGGCTAACGAAGACGGCCTTATTTATCCCAATGAAAGACACATGGACTATGGACCAATTGGCCCGAGCTTACGTGGATAATGTGGTACGACGACATGGAGTACCACATGATATCATTTCCGATAGAGACAGTAGATTTGTCTCTCATTTCTGGACGGAGCTACAAAAAGCTCTCGGTACTCAAATCAAAATGAGCACCGCATTCCACCCGATGACGGATGGACAAACCGAGAGAACGATCCAAACACCAGAAGACATGCTGAGAGCATGCGTGTTGGAATTTAAGGGAAATTGGGAATCCCATTTACCCTTAATCGAGTTTTCCTATAATAATAGCTACCATGCTAGCATCGGCATGGCACCTTTCGAGGCGTTGTATGGACGAAGGTGCCGAAACCCGTTGAGCTGGGAAGAAAACGATAAGTCCGTGGTGGTGGGACCACAACTTATCGAAGACATGGCTCAACAAATCAAGGTGATTCAAGGAAGAATGAGAGCCGCTCAAGACCGTCAGAAGAGTTACGCTGACGTGAGACGACGAGACCTAGAATTTCAAGTGGGAGATAGGGTCATGCTAAAGATATCACCCATGAAGGGGGTGATGCGCTTTGGCAATCGAGGAAAGTTTAGTCCTCGATACATAGGACCTTATGAAATTCTAGAACGAGTCGGAAATTTAGCCTACCGACTGGCTTTACCGCCACAATTAGATCGAGTTCATAATGTTTTCCATGTTTCACAACTAAAGAAGTATGTGCCGGACCCGACACATGTACTTCAACCGGAGATAATCGACCTCGATGAGGATTTGACTTATAAGGAAGTCTCAGTGCGAATTCTAGACGTTAAGGAGCGAGTAACAAGTAATAAGACCGTCAAAATGGTCAAGGTTCTTTGGTCGAACCATGAAAGTGAGACGGCAACTTGGGAGTTAGAATCCGACATGAGAGAACGCTACCCGTCACTGACACAGTTATGGGGACATAACTGCAATTTTAAGGGAGAGAGGATGTCATACCCCGTATTTTTACGAACTTTTGTAAAGTTTTGAACTACGTTATGGCTTGATCCCTTCACCGGGTACGTAGGCAGCTTAGAAGTTTTTATTCTAAGTTCAGTCGTAAAATAATAAAACAAACAAAAAGAGACTTTAGGAAAGCCGAAACACAACTTCGAGGACGAAGTTGATTCTTAAGGGGGGTAGACTGTAATACCCGAGAATTTTACAACATAAATTAAATAAATAAACAAATAAATAAACAAATAAATACATAATAAACAGAAAATAATAAATAAATAAATACAAAGGAAATGAGAAATGAGAATTTAATCAAAAACAAGGAATTAAAGATAATTAATTAAAAAGGAATTAAGTTAAATAAATCGTCACAAACATAAATTTAGATCCGAAGGAAATGACGATACAAAATAGGAACCCGAAGATTGCCCGGGAATCGGAATCCGGGAGCATAGAGGGATAGAAACCCGAAAGAGAGGAGGAAAAGCACGACGGATCGCACGACCCGCCCGGACCGAAGTCCAGGCGTGAGCCGCGCGCTGGCCGCGCGCTAATTGGGGAAAAGGCGCGCCAACCCCGCGCCAGTAGGCAGATTCGCCCGTTGCGAGATTTTCTCGCCCGAATCCGGATTTTCCGACTTCGGTTGCATTCCCTGCGGCTCAAGACTCACCAAGGCCGACCTTGGACGTCCCTAGGTCGTGCCTATCTATAAATAACCCCTTCAAACGACCCTAAACCCTTTTCAAAACCCTACGATACTCTCTATACACAAAAGTCGTAATCCCGGAGTCAACAGAGGCACCAAACTGAGACAGCGGCTGTTTCGACGAAATCCGGAAGATCTCCAACGTTGTGGTAAGCTCTATTCCGATAAATTCTTTTACGTTTCAATCCGAATACGGATTCTAACCTCGTTTCTTTTCTCTCTACACCCCGAATCGGATCTAGAACGAGGAACCCGACGAGCGGAGAGGATAGACGGTGGACTGGAAGCCACGCCTCTGAATCGATAATCCCGGACACCCAAAAATCTGTAAGTTAATCTTACTATGGTTTTGGGAGGATTTAAAATACACGGGATCTAACGATTTAAAACCAAGAACGTAAAATCTATTAAAAACGAAATCTTTAACAGCGCAGCGTTTTTATTTGATTTTTCCAAACCTCTAAACCTCTTCAAACGAGAAAACTTAAAAGACAAAAGATGTTCCTAAGACGATAATCTACCTACTATAAAAATTTCATAATTTTTCTTTATGATTTGATATCTGAATTCACTCTCAAACCGAACTGCCTCGAATTTGAATCTTGAAATCTGGACAGAACTTAGGTTCGAACTTGATGGCGTTTTTGACATTAGATCTAGACCGATTTAGAACTTTAGCCGAACATGAAAGTTGTAGATGTATGTCTTAGGTATCTCTCTGTAAAATTTCATCAAATTTGATGATAGTTTGCTATGATAGATCTTGAAATCTCGAAACTGGTGTTAAAATTTTCGGACAGATTATCATCCTGTTAAAGATTGACGTTTTTCACTTACTTCCGTACCTCGGATTGAAAAACTTAAAACATGAAACTTGTTCATCTGTGTATTTTGGATTTAAACTCGATTTTTAATGAATTTTGAAGTAAATTGTGGTTGACCGAGTCAAATCTTGAAATCTTGTTGAAACGGTGAAACTAGCCTTTAAGGTTTAAACGAGTAGAAGACTCTTTGAATTAAATACATGAAATCTGAACATTAGGAAATCCCCTTTACAAACTTGATCTTTTAAAATTAGGGGGTGAGTGCTTTGCAGGGTGCCCTCCTAATGATTCACTTCGTGCCTTTATGGACGATGGTGACACGCGCGAAATTTTGAGATATGTTGCCAAAACGGCATGACATATATGGCCTACACTCTCGTGAATATCTGTATGGGTTTCCCGAGGCTCCGGAGTGGTACTGGGTATGGCAGATACGGCTGCGGCCGCCGGTTTCCGGCTAAACTTGACGAGATTGCGATGCAATCGTGAGAAACTTGAAATACTAAATCTTGGGAGTAATGGGGATAGTTAAATATTTAATTAATGTCTTTATAAATTATTAAATGCTTTATTTAAATTAATTATGGCTTTTATTTAAATTATGCTAAATGTATTGTTAACTAGTGCCATGAATTAATTATGCAAATTGGTTAGATAACTAAATTGAATTATTATCATGCTTTATTTTAAATATTAATTAATGGCTTTGAAACCCCATGACCATGTCTGTATTAACTTACTCAGCAAGTTGTGCTGACCAAACCATTTTACTTCCTTTTTCTCACAGAGTATGTAGAATGAGCATGAGCACTTCGTGCATGGGATTTTGGGAACATTTTGATATTTTGATATTTTAAATTTTTGCATTAGACTATAGAATAAACGGGCCTGTTTAACCCGTGTTTTGACCATGTTGGTCCTATTTATATTTCCGCTGCAATATTATACTTAAATATTATTTCCGCTGCACTATGATATTATTATTAATTTTGAATTTTATATTGCATGGGCTGTTTGCAAATGTTATAAATATTTTAAATACTGAAATACCTAGCCTTGCATCTCTTTAGTAAGCCGGAGAAACCGTGTCTTACTAGGGAGATGTGGCGGTAACATCCCGACCTGGGTGATCAAAAACCGGGGTGTTACACCTACACTCTCGAGAATATCCACATGGGTTTCCCGAGGCTCCGGAGTGGTACTGGGTATGGCTGATACGGCTGCGGCCGCCGGGCTACCGGCTAAACTTGTCGAGATTGCGATGCAATCGTGAAATACTTGAAATACTAAATCTGGGATGTAATGGGGAAATTAAATTATTGTTGTCCATTTAAATTATTTAAATGCTTTATTTAAATTAATTAAAGTCTTTATTTTAAATTATCTGAAATGTGTTGTTAAATAGAGCCCTGAAATAAGTGATGCAAATTGGATAGTTAATTTAATTAATTGAGATAGTATGATTATCATGTTTTTATTTAAATATTAAATTAATGGCTTTTAAACCCTGCGATCATGTATGTGTTAACTTACTCAGCAAGTTGTGCTGACCAAACCGTTTTATATCTTTTTCTTACAGAGTATGTGGAATGAGCATGAGCACTACATGCATGGGGTTTTTGGAAACTATATTTTTGGAAAACTTTATTTTTAATTTTTTGCATTAGACTATAGGATAAACGGGCCTGTTTAACCTGTGTTTTGACCATGTCGGTTCTATTTACATTTTCCGCTGCATTACTATACTTAAATATTATTTCCACTGCATTATGATATTATTATTTTCGAATTTATATTGTATGGGCTGTTTGCAAATGCTTTAAATATTTTTAAATACTGAAATACCTAGCCTTGCATCTTCTTAGTAAGCCGGAGAAACCGTGTCTTACTAGGAAAGTGTGGCGGTGACATCCCGACCTGGGTGATAAAAAACCGGGGTGTTACACATGTCCACTACAAGAATAGGCGAAGAGGGAAGCATGATGCCTCAACATGTACTCTGTCCACTCCCAATAACCCGGGCAGAAGAAACCACACCAAAGGATGATGGGGGCATGTTCAATCCACCATTCCCACCGGCAATAACACAGGGGAAAAATGGCTCCACGGTGGAGGGGGGGGGGGGGGCGCCACCCCCTTATGGAGAGAATATTGGAGTATGTGAACGGAAGTTCGAACCTTAGTCCCAACTATGAGAAAACGTGTATGCCTGGTCGGCGGATCATCCATATTAGTCCCAACTACTAAGTGCTCATTTTCAATTGAAATAAACATGTTGTGAAATGTCTCTTGCAAGGAAGAAAAGAAAATTGTCATGTCACGCAAAAAAAGGGCATGTCAAAACAAAAGAAAATGCACATCAAATTTGAAATTATTTTTAAGTTCATATTCAAAATTGGGCTCACAATTAATCCCTAAATTTCAGTGCTAAAATCCTGTGAGATTCAAACATATGAATTCACATATTTTGCATATGGAATGTAAATTCCTAATCATGCCAGTGGGGACCAGTTAAAAATGAAAATCATAGTAAAGCTAAATAAAAAAAGTAAAAAATAAAAAAAAGTATGGGGACCAAATTGCAAGGGTTTAAGAAGTTGAAGGGCTAAAAGGAAAATAAGGTCATCAAAATACCTGTACAAAAAGGGGCACACAGAAGCAGAATGCTTCTCTACTCAAGAAAACGCCACAACCACCGCCTAGGACAAAGAGAACACCACCAACACAAAAACAAGTAGTAGACAAAATGAGAAGAGATACATCAAGCAAAGAATGAAAAAATTCGGAATGCTTTCTCCCTCAATTGACAACAAGATTCCTCCAATCGATCAAGCCCATCACCATCGACGCAGACAACATAGCAACAACGGAGCAACAACGGCGGTGGCACGACAGTGACCTATGGCGGCCTTTGGCGCAGCGTTGGCTCTTCCTCCAACGCGGCTACAACGGCCACAGTGCAGCCACTAGCTCTCGTCTCCGAGTTCTTCCACGTCACGGCATCGGCTCTCCCTCTGACATGGGGAAGGATCTTCGGCTTCCCTGTCACCGCATCGGCTCTCCCTTCGACACGGCGACGGGTCTTCAACTTCATTCCGTCATGGTGTCAGCTCTCCCTCCGACACGGCGACGGATCTTCGACTCCGAGTTCCCCTCCGACGCGACGTTGGCTCTCCCTCCAACGCGGCGACGGATCTTCATCTTTGAGCTCTTCTCTCCTTTTGAAAGTAACTTTATCTTTGAGCTATCTTATATTTTGCAAAGGAGTACTAAAAGTCGAATCATAAATCGTCTGATTTTCTTATATTTCTTTTAAGTTCTATTCAAATTCTTTGTAATTGTAGATATTCTTTGTGAAATTAATAAAATTATTTTGCAGTTGTTCTCTACGCATTTTTGCACCTACAGTAGGGATGGGATCGGCGATGATTAGGAAAGTTATGAGACGGGTTCGGTGATGATTAGCAAAAAATCCAGGTTCATGGACGGGTTCGGGGAGAAGATTGGAGTATGTGAACGGAAGTTCGAACCATAGTCCCAACTATGAGTAAACGTGTATGCCTGGTTGGCGGATCATCCACATTATTCCCAACTATTAAGTGCTCATTTTCAGTTGAAATAAACATATTGTGAAATGTCTCTTGCAAGGAAGAAAAGAAAATTGTCATGTCTCGCAAAAAAAAAGGTGGCGTGTCAAAACAAAAGAAAATGCACATCAAATTTGAAATTAATTTTAAGTTCATATTCAAAATGGGGCTCACAATTAATCCCTAAATTTCAGTGCTAAAGTCCTGTGAGATTCAAACATATGAATTCACATATTTTGGATATGTAATGTAAATTCCTAATCATGCCAACGGGGACCAGTTAAAAATGAAAATCATAGTAAAGCTAAATAAGAAAAATAAAAAATAAAAAAAAAAGTTTGCGGACCAAAGTGCAAGGGTTTATGAAGCTGAAGGGCTAAAAGGAAAATAAGCTCATCAAAATACCTGTACAAAAAGGGGCACACAGCAGCAGAATGTTTCTCTACTCAAGAAAACACCACAACCACTGCCTAGGACAAAGAGAACACCACCAACACAAAAACAAGTAGTAGACAAAATTAGAAGAGATACATCAAGCAAAGAATAAAAAAGTCGGGAATGCATTCTCCCTCAATTGACAACAAGATTCCCCAAATCGATCAAGCCCATCACCATCGACGCAGACAACATAGCAACAACAGAGCAACAACGGCGGTGGCACGGCAATGACCATGACGACCTTCGGCGCGGCGTTGGCTCTTCCTCCAACGCGGCTACAGCGGCCACAGTGCAGCCACAGGCTCTTGTCTCCAAGTTCTTCCACGTCACGGCATCGGCTCTCCCTCCGACACGGCGAAGGATCTTCGGCTTCCCCGTCACGGCATTGGCTCTCCCTTCGACACGGCGATGGGTCTTCAACTTCATTCCGTCATGGTGTCAGCTCTCCCTCCGACACGGCAACAGATCTTCGACTCCGATTTCCCCTCCAACGCGACGTTGGCTTTCCCTCCAACGCGGCGACGGATCTTCATCTTTGAGCTCTTCTCTCCTTTTGGAAGTAACTTTATCTTTGAGCTATCTTATATTTTGCAAAGGAGTACTAAAAGTCGAATCATAAATCGTTTGATTTTCTTATATTTCTTTTAATTTCTATTCAAATTCTCTATAATTGTAGACATTTTTTTGTGAAATTAATAAAATTATTTTGCAATTGTTGTCTACGCATTTTTGCACCTACAGTAGGGATGGGTTCAGCGATGATTAGGAAATTTATGAGACGGGTTCGGCGATGATTAGCAAAAAATCCAGGTTCATGGATGGGTTCGGGGAGAAGATTGGAGTACGTGAACGGAAGTTCGAACCTTAGTCCCAACAACGAGAAAACTTGTATGCCTGGTCGGCGGATCATCCGCATTAGTCCCAACTACTAAGTGCTCATTTTCAGTTGAAATAAACATATTGTGAAATGTCTCTTGCTAGGAAGAAAAGAAAATTGTCATGTCTCGCAAAAAAAGGGGGCATGTCAAAACAAAAGAAAATGCACATCAAATTTGAAATTAATTTTAAGTTCATATTCAAAATTGGGCTCACAATTAATCCCTAAATTTCAGTGCTAAAGTCCAGTGAGATTCAAACATATGAATTCACATATTTTGGATATGGAATGTAAATTCCTAATCATGCCAGTGGGGACTAGTTAAAAATGAAAATCATAGTAAAGCTAAATAAAAAAAAACAAAAAATAGAAAAAAAAAGTATGGGGACCAAAGTGCAAGGGTTTAAGAAGCTGAAGGGCTAAAACGAAAATAAGGTCATCAAAATACCTGTACAAAAAGGGGCACACAGCAGCAGAATGCTTCTCTACTCAAGAAAACGACACAACCACTGCCTAGGACAAAGAGAACACCACCAACACAAAAACAGGTAGTAGACAAAATGAGAAGAGATACATCAAGCAAAGAATGAAAAAATCGGGAATCCATTCTCCCTCAATTGACAACAAGATTCCTCCAATCGATCAAGCCCATCACCATCGATGCAGACAACATAGCAACAACGGAGCAACAACGGCGGTGGCATGGCAGTGACCTATGGTGGCCTTCGGCGCGGCGTTGGCTCTTCCTCCAACACGGCTACAACGGCCACGGTGCAGCCACAGGCTCTCGTCTCCGAGTTCTTCCACGTCACGGCATCGGCTCTCCTTCCGACACAGCGAAGGATCTTCGGCTTCCCGTCGCAGCATCGGCTCTCTCTTCGACACGGCGACGGGTCTTCAACTTCATTCCGTCATGGTGTCAGCTCTCCCTCCGACACCGCGACGGATCTTCGACTCCGAGTTCCCCTCGGACGCGACGTTGGCTCTCCCTCCAACGCGGGCGACGGATTTTCATCTTTGAGCTCTTCTCTCCTTTTGGAAGTAACTTTATCTTTGAGCTATCTTATATTTTGCAAAGGAGTACTAAAAGTCGAATCATAAATCGTTTGATTTTCATATATTTCTTTTAAGTTCTATTCAAGTTCTCTGTAATTGTAGACATTTTTTGTGAAATTAATAAAATTATTTTGCAGTTGTTGTCTACGCATTTTTGCACCTACAGTAGGGATGGGATCGGCGATGATTAGAAAAGTTATGAGACGGGTTCGGCGATGATTAGCAAAAAATCCAGGTTCATGGACGGGTTCGGGGATGATTATGGTAGTTATGAGACGGATTCGTCTAATATAATATATATTTGTGGGGGCGTTTTAAATTTTTTATTTTAATTATGGGGCGAAATGGTTTTGTAAAGGTCGAACGAGAGAGGTACCTCGAATACTCACTTCCAACCTTGCAAAAAACTTTTTCTATATATACGAGGACAAAGCAATTCCACTCAAACCTAAGGCACAGCAATATTATAGGGAGGTCCAAGAGAAAATGCACAACAATCATGAATTCTATAGTGGAGTTTCAAAGAATCGACTGGGAGAAGATGGGAGAGAAAGCAGGTGGAAGGAAACGGGTGTGGCTACTCACACTTCTCCCATGCAGTGTTTTCTTTTTCTTTTCTTTTTTTTTTTTTTTTGCTTCTTTTTTGTTTCTTTTTTCAATAAATAAAAAAATCTAACAATTCTAAGTACACACAACTGTTAAAAATAGAATTTATATGAGTTCGATTCGTGATTGGATTCGGTTTGTATTTAAATTTTTGGTTCTAATAATATCTTATCCGATCGAATTCCCTATCCAATGAAATTCATATTAATTATTATATAACATATACATTAATTTACCAATAGCAGTTGACTTGAGTGGATTGGGGCTCTATTTATTTAAGCAAGGTCTCGGGTTCGAGTCTTGTGTATGCAAAACACTGCGATGTACCCTTAATTGCCCATGCAGATTCTCGATGGATTAGTCTTGGGTCCAATGTGGAGGATCCTAGTAATTCACCTAAATGTAAATTAATTTTATTAAACAACTTAAAACATAATTTTAATCACCACATACTCTCTCCGTCTTTTAATAAGTTCTTCATTTTTATATTTGATGCAATCCAATATAAATTTTTAATTATTAGTAATTCAAACTGTATACAAGTAAATATTACAAGAAAATTAATATTCTTAAAGTACATTATTAGATGAATTCAACAATATCTGATTTGACTATTTTATTTTATATAAATATGATAAATGAAAAAGGCTGCATCAAAGTTACTTAATAAATATTGATGTTTCGACGAATGGCAGCTACTAGGGTTATGAATACCTCTTCTCTCTCGGCGACCCCTCGTGATCCAGGGGGCAAGACTCCCTCTTTCGCGCAGATTCTTGATCAGGAACAGACGAACTTGGATGATAAGATGGAGACGGAGACTGCCGCGCCTGTGCGAAGGGACCTTATTGCGGAAAAATTGATCCGCAAGTCTTTTGTGGGGGGGAATCCCGCCCTGCCGGATTTCGTGATCGACAAGGCGCTTGATATCGAGGCTAGTCAAGCATGGATGGATGCTTTGGTTGTTAAATTACTGGGCGCCAATGTGGGATATTTAACGTTAAAGGACAGACTTGTGAGAATGTGGAAGCCGCAAGGCGACATGAGCGTGATCGATGTGGGTTTTGGTTGCTTCGTCGTCAAGTTTTCCTTGTTGGCGGACAGGGAAAAGGTTGTTAATGGGGGCCCTTGGTTACTGTTCGATCACTATCTTGCTCTCATGCCGTGGTCTCGTGAGTTTGATCCCAGTACCACAAAGGTTAACAAGACACTTGTCTGGGCTCGTCTAAACGGTCTTCCTATGCATCGGTTCCGTGAAGACATTCTATGGGCTATTGCTTCTGGTATTGGCGAGGTGATCAAGTTCGATAATTCCACTAAGCTGACGTCCAAAGGAAGGTTTGCGCATGTCTGTGTTGCACTTGACCTTGAGCAACCAGTTACAGGAAAATTAAGGGTTAACGGAAAATGGATTCCAGTGGCTATGAGGGTTTGCACTTGATCTGCTCCAATTGTGGTCATTATGGCGATTTTGAGAGGGATTGTAGTGTCGCTCCGACAGTTGATGGAGAACCAGTGGTTCAGCCTCAGGCGGATGTTCCAACGTTTGATGAGGGCAACGTGCATGGTGACGCCAACAAGAATGGTTCGGAGGACGTGGAGGCCAAGAAAGGGGAGTCCAGTGGCAACAAGGCTGGGGCTAATCCTAGTGCATGTGGTGAGCCTGCTTATGGCGAATGGATGGTGGTCCCCCGACGGCGAGGCCGTCCCCAACGGAAACAGAAGGACCCAGTGACTATCCCTGTTGGTAATCAGGATGCGCCCTATCAGGTGGATCCTCCATCTGAAGTTAATACTGAGGCAGATGCCCCTCAGGTGGGTGATAACTCGAGGGGGAAGAAAGTGTGTCTTGAAGAAGTTAATGGGCATACCTGTGAATTATCAACCTTGGCATTGTACAAGGGCAACTAGGCCACTGCTCGTCCCACGAAGGAGGCAGGGACGAAGGACTTGGCTATTGTGTCAGTGAGGGGGTTGCCTTCCAGGCAGCAAAACCGCCCTCAGAAATTTAAACGGGCACGCATGGAGGTGCCAGAGTGTAGTAGTTCGGTCTCCTCAGACTATGAAATGGACACTCAGGCTAATGGCGGCACGATCAGGGGTCGTTAAACCCCTTTCTTGGATGATGACGAGACCAAAGAGGATGAACCTTGGGCAGATGCGGACGATGCTAGCGTCCAATAGTAGTTGGTAACTTCCCTCTTCTTTCTTATGATGGAGTTTAAAAATTTCTCTATTATTACATGGAATGTTTTCGGTGTGATGAGCCGTACGGCGCAATGTTGGGTAAGTGATCTTGTGAGAGACCACAAGCCTGATCTTTTGTGTGTGCTTAAGCCACGTGGCCCGTTCTCTCGAGTTAGGGTTTTCTTTAACAGATTGGGTTATCTACCTGTTAGTATTCAAGAGGCCGTTGGTATGGAGGGTGGCCTTTGGATACTGAGTTCTCGGAGTATTTCCTGTCAAGTTAACATTTTGGATGCATCCTCACGTATGGTTACATTGGAGTTGGTCAAGGGTTCCTGTCGTTAGGCAGTCACTGCATTATATGCTGATCCTAATTATCAACGGCGGAAAGGTAATTGGGAGACCTTAGGGGCGGTAGCAGAACTTGTGAACATTCCTTGGGTTGTTATAGGAGACTGGAATGAGATTTCTTGTGAAGATGAAGTTTAGGGTGGTGTGTTTCTTGCCGAGAGGGCGGCTGAATTAAGAGGATTGTTTGATCGTTGTCAACTGATAGGGTTGAATACGATAGGACCTACTTTCACTTGGACTCGCATGGCGGGGGAAGGTAGGCGGATTAGTAAACGCCTTGATCGAGGTATGGTGAAACTGGGCTGGGTCGACTTGTTTGAGGATGGTCGTGAAACTTTTGACAAATTTCATTAACACGAGTATTTTTCAATAAAAATATATCAGGATTGAATTTATTAAATGAAGGAGTTATGATTTATGGAATGGGTTTAGGGATATATTAAGGTTGTTACTCTTTATTACTCATGTGAGGGGCTTTAATTTCAAATGGCAATGTGGTCCTCTCTGCCATGAAACTTCTGACAAATCTCATGATACAACCGGGATAAATTGACCTTCAGCCTGTCACACTGAGGGTCCCCGGCATATGTGCCATGATACTTCTCAGGATTTCATGTCATGAGATTCCCTGCCATGAAACTTTCGGCAGATTCCCACTACATGAGTATTTTCTGAAAAATCACATTTTTATTTACTCGTGTTAAGAAACTGTGCCCCCGAAAGCGCACGGAGTCAAAAATTGCAGTATTTATAGTAAGTACCGGATCGTTCACTGGAGGATGTGCGATGGAAGCAGGGCCCACGCCATTTACTAAGATTTTCCACTCGGTTACTCGATTCAAGTTTGAGTTTGATTAACAACTACTTGGCAGAATTTAAACTAAGCTATGAAAGCAATTGAAATAAAGCAGATAAAATTATTCTAGAAAGCGAATTAAATTTAATCTAAGAAAGCAATAGAATTATTCTAGGAAAGCGGTTAAAATTATCTAAGAAAGCAGATTTAAATTATGACAGAAGGGACAGGAAGAAAAGAATAAACATTGGACAAGATTCAGATGAAACACAATTAAACTTCCATTTTGTTACACAGATCTTTGTTTTGGGATAATCCATCAGTTAGCTAACTCTCATGCTTCCCATACTATGTTCCCTTTAACAGACAGGTACTTACAGTAAGGATTTACATGCCTTAAGACAGCAAAATCTAAGATACCACAGATATATAACTGCCCCTGCGCAGAGGTATGTCATTTATCTGTGGTGGACAAGCAACACCTGACAAATCATTTATTGAGATGCCAAGTACTGTTATCATTCCCCCATGTCACACCCAAAGATTCTAATCAAGCCCTGAACTATCCCTTAACTCTCAGTCCTAGTAGCAGTTACACAACTCTCAATACAACCGAGTGACCTCTAACGAAAGCATTTAAAAGAAAGCGATAAAGAAAGCATTTAAAATCCTATCACTCGGAGGTTTTTGAAAGTCTGACCCTGGTAGTAAAAGAAAGCCCCCAGTCAGAATGACTGGGTGTGGATCAAGAATTCCCTATTCTCGGTGAACCGCTCGCAGTGTTCACTTCCCGTCGGGTGGTTATGAGATACAAACTAATGAAACGAACTAATAAATTAGTTCGTTCCGGATGCACTCACTCAGGACTCAAAAATAGGCTTTGGCAGAAGAAGATAGCAGTTGAAAGAATACTCAACCCTACCTTAGAAAATAACCAAGGCCCGAATGTTGTTCCTCTAGTATTATCTGTCACACGTTATCGGAATCCAAGTGGAATCTGACTCAGTGTAATATTTAATACAAGATTTCCAACAAACAGCAATTTTGGAAAATAACAAATCTGAAAATCATTCCCTATCAGGTACTAGACTCTCAATAAGAACACAGACCCTTTCAGTCTAGGTGAGACCTAATCGCTGACTCTGCTTCTAATTTCCCAAAATCAACCCCCAGTCGGATATGAATTAGTCATAACTGTCGAATTTATCCCTTACTCAGATCCGGATTTTATAAAGGAATTTTTGTTGGAAATTTATTATGAGACATCTGATTAAAGTCATGACTTCTATGTCCAAGGGAAGGATCCCAAAATAATATTGACCACAATATCTACATAATAATATCATGCATAAAGTTATAGAGAAGTGTAAAATTAAATAACCCAAAATATAAGGTGGGTTTAGACAGAAGTTGGAACACAAAGATGAAATAGCCGGAGATGAGAAGAATTTATTTGGCTAAAAAGATGGCAAAACGATTGGGTGGACTGCAAACATCTGCTGTCCAATTTCCCTCTCATTTGGATGGAATGATTTCTAGACAGTGGAATGCCTCAAATGACAGTTGCCACTGTCATCTTAAACTCCACTATCTGTGAATTTGGATAAAAACCCACATGTTCTATCACTGCAATAATTATTAGATGACATTGGCAAATATCATCTAACATTACTACAGCTCCAGATTCGGGTTTGAAATTAAAATAAAGAAAAGAAAACTGTATCCGGATAGGGGTCAGCTGAGCAGCTATTATAATCCCGGATGGACGAACCGCCAAGGCATCCACCGACCACTATCCGGACCATGCAAAATAACAATTAATAATTAATATACAGAATACGAGCTAGTTATCCGTGTGGGAATACCCGCCAACATTAATCTGATATATTCCTTATTAGCTGTTTCACACATTACGGGAAAAGGCAAAATAAATAGAAGAAAAATATTTTTGGGTCATCTTGCATGAGAGACATTGGTTTCTCATGCAAGGTATGGAAATTAATCCATAATTACTCATTATGGTCTAAATAATCTCTCATTCCATAATTAATTAATTAATTACAGTCCGGATTATATACTTAGATCATTAGAGTTTAATTTTGTAGAAGAATCTTTTAATGGAAAATTGAACAAAGTTCTTTATATCACATTAATCATGGGTTGAGATCATTGGATTTCAACCTCAAAATATTAATATAAAGGTTCAATTAATTAATGGGTGAGATGAAGAATAAAGATTTGGCAAAAAGGTGCCACTTTGTCGCGGAATAGAGTTTGTGTCGCGGAGTGTGGCTCCGCGACAAAGGTTTCGCGACAAAGGGGTGGGAAATAAGAGAAATGGAATTTTGAAAATTAGGGTTTGTCTTGTCGCTAAGCAAAAATTTTGTCGCGGAACATGGTTCCGCGACAAGGAGACATAGCGACAAAGGGGGTTGAAAATTGGTAAGGACATAATTCCTGGTCGCGGAACAAGAATTTTGTCGCGGTACGTGGTTCCGCGACAAAGGTTCCGCGCCAGAGTCCTCCCAGAATAAAATTACAAGTATTTGGGTCCTTGGTCGCTAATCAAGGATTTTGTCGCGGAACGTGGTTCCGCGACAAGAGTTGCATCGCGGCCAAGGGGTTTCAAAATTAATGGCAAGGCATAATTTTCTGTCTCGGAATAAGATTTTGTCGCGGAACGTGGTTCCGCGACAAGGGTGCTCCGCGACAAAAGCCATGCAGACAAAATGCAAGAATTTGGTCCTCTGTCGCTAAACAGGGGTTTTGTCGCGGAACGTGGTTCCGCGACAAGAGTGTATGGCGACAAAGGGTTTTAAAATATTTTATATAAAAATTTTGGCAGCATAACGCCTAATATTGCATTACAGGGGTGTGCGTTGTGATCCGTGGGATCACAACGGGAAAATTACATTGCAACCCGTGGGGTTACAACGTGATGCAATACAATATGGGTGATGCAACACAAAATATATGCATAAATAAATAAAATTAAAAAAATCTATCTAAAACATAAAAATAAATTGGTCAAGTGACCCAAAATGCAACAACACAGTAAATAGCCCAAGAAATAAACACATGACATATTTTTGGGAATCATTTTCTCAATATTACCAAAAACCAAAAATGGGTTAAACACACCCATTGATTAAGTGTTTTCAACCCAAAATACAAAAATATAAAACTGGAAAATAAATTGAACACTAGCTACACTCATTTATTACAAAGCAAAAATTAACACTAAGCTAAAGTAAATTACATTGCATAAAAATAAACTAAACTACCTATCTAACATAATTTTGGAGAGCACAGTGGTGCCTCCAAAACAGTAAAATAACTAAAGTGTAGCTAGGTTACTGTTCAAGGGGGTGGGAGGATATATTTATAGAGTTGGAAAATTAGCCCTAGGCCCATTAGGCCCATCTGGTCGCTAAACAACTGCTTTGTCGCGGAACAAATTGTATAGGGACAAAACAATTTTTAGCTCCAAGATGGCGCCCAGGAGGGGGCGGGACTGGAGGTCCGGAGAGGAAGGGACGAAAATATTGTGCTTGAGGGAGTCCAAGTCCTGGGAGCTCCCAATTAATTGCACATGTGAGGAATATCAAAATGGGGTGCACATGGGATGTCACTGAGGGGCTGTCTCGGAGGGCTGTCTCTGTCGCGGAGAGGCTGTCGCGGTCGGGGTCCATTTTGTCGCGGAACATGGTTCCGCGACAAGATTTTGTGCCTTGATTCTCCTCTCACAGTCTCGGAATAATTGTTTGGCGCGGAGCATTTTTCTGGGCGCGGAGCACTTTGTCGCGGTGTACACCTTCCGCGACAAAGCTTAATTTACTCCTCCTCTCTCTCTCTCACGTGCTGGGTTTGTTTTCCTCTTCTCTTTCCTCTTCATTCCAATTTCTTTCTCCTCTTTCCTCATTTTTCTTTCTTCTCCAATATTTCCTCTTTCCAGTTTTCCAAAATCTTCTACTGCTTCTTCTTCTTTCTTTCTTTATTTCTTCTTTCGTTTCTTCGTCCCAGTTTTCTCTCTTCTTCCTTTCATTCTCAATTTTTTGTTTTCCATTTTCCCAATTTCTCTTCAAGCTTCGTCTTCTAAGGGCTGTCGGAGATTGTGGCGGTTGGAAATGGAGGCGCGGCGCTTGCGGAGGCGAGGGCGGAGGTGCGGCGCTTGCGGAGGCGAGGGCGGAGGTGCGGCGCTGCTCGCGTGAAGGGGCGAAGGGCGCGGCGGCACTGGTGGTGCGGGCGAGGGTTTGATGTGGATGAGGGAGGTGGTGGTGAGAGGCGGCTGCTGCCTCCGTTTCAATTTGGGGATGCCGGAGGAGGGTGGTGTTGGTGGCGGAAATGGTGGTGCGGTGGTGGCTGAGGAGGTCGTGAGAGGGGGCTGTTGGTGGCGGGATTGGGACGGAGGTGTGGTGGTGCTGGGAGATGCCGGCGGCGATGGTTGGTGGTTGGCCGGAATCTTGGTTGGAGGGATGGAGGAGATGGAATGGTGGTGAAGCGGTGGCCGCCGCCGGCCGGCGGCGGCGGCGGCAAGGCGGCGGCAGGGCGGCTGCACAGGGTTAGGGTTAGGTTAGGGTTGGGATTTGGGCCTGGAGTGGTTTTGGGCTTGAAGGAATTGGATTGGGCTTCAAAAAAATTAAATGGGCTAAGGGTTGGTTTTTGGGCCAATGGGGTTTACAGGTTTTCTTTGGACTGAATGTGGATTATAATTTTTGGACCTAATTATCAAATCACCTGTAATTAGGTAAAATTAAAAGTAATTAGTGGACCATTCATTTCTTAATTAAAGCTCAAAACAGAAATAGAAATAAATAAACATAAAAGTTAAAAATATATACATCAAAATGTAAAATAATACATATAAGTATATTTATTCCACTTGACTATTTGGTTTGTGCACCATTTAATGAACTCGTGTTTCACCGAACAGACAATATCGAACCAAAATTAATCAAGTGGAGGATTTTAATATTTTTATCATGTTTTTGGGTTTTTTAACATAAATTTAATAAAAATAACAATATTTTTGTATTTTTCAATACCAGCTTATTATTTATACAAACTTGCATAAATATGTTAAATTCAACTGCTTTCTTATTAAATTAAGACCGGAATACGATCAAATGTCCATGTTTAGACACGGAAATAGATTGAAAATAATGGTCAATTTTGGCCATTATCAACATCCTCACATTTAATACTGATCGTCCCCGAGCAGTCAGAGTCAATGTTCCTAAGAACACGGACTCTACATATTCAATCTATTTTCGTGGCTTCAAAAATTTCATTCTTTTTAGATTGGGATAAGACAATCAAAAACTACAAGTATTAAATTCCCTTGATTGCAGTGTTTAATAAAATGATACTTCTCACTTAATCAGGCCTACAAATCAGTCATTATTGATAATTCTTCATGAACATCATGTTTAGAAAAATTCATTGATTTAATTCTAGAATTAAAGTATGACATGAACATAATTAAAAACAGAGCCTCACCTATGGTAGAAACGGAAATTTCACTCACTCTCAAAAAAGGGGTTTTATCAATGAGCACTCATAATCAAATTTAATTAAATTATCCCATAAGCTTGCAATTGGACCAACTCGCCACCGGCTCATTTCTTTAAATCGAGATCATGAGGTCTTATTCAAGGGTTGTAATGGGGCATACGGTTGTAACATTCGGTAGGAAAGGGAAATTATTGGGTTAAGAAGTGACAAGAATTAATTTTATCATAACTTGGCATATTTTATTTAAAATTTATGATCATCAATTTATTTCTTTCTTTCTTTTGCTTTTCTTTTCATATTGCATGACATTAGACTATGTCTAATTTGCTTTGTCATTTGCAATTTATTTATGTTGAATGGATCTCAACATGTTCATTTTTCTTTTCTCCTTTTTTTTTTTTCTTTTTTTTTTTTTTCTTGAATCGGTTTATTGAATACCGATTTGATGACTTGATGATCATAAATTTAATGCCTTGATAAAATTCATTCTTGCACACTTGGGTTTGAATTTCTTGGTCTTTTTAGAAGGCTCGGAATAATATAGAGGGCTTCAAAGAAAAATTAGGCTTATAGGCTCAAATTGGTTAATCCTAAAGGGAAAATATTTTTGGGTTTGGATTTCAAAAGAAGGCCAAAAATTTTGGTTTTTCTAAGTGCCTCGATCATATGCTCGATTTTCGGAATATGGCATGGTCTTGAATCGGTCCCAATCGCAAGTTCTAGTTTCCTTTAATCAAAATGATTTTCACACATCAAAGAAAAGAATGAGTAAAAAATGACTCATGGCTCAAATCTCACATGGTATGGTTCATTCATGTCATACAATATTCTTAAATCTAATCTTTGAAAAATTCTTGCAATCTATTCAATTAAATTCTCAACATGAGGACTCATTACCCAACAAGATGATTATATCATTAAATTTTTATAGCTCAAAACCTCAAAAATTCATATCATGCATGTGTTTAATTATATTATCCCAATTTAAAAGTTTGAAAATTTAATCATAAACCAAAATCTCATATGCGAACTTAAACAGAGTTATGCATACTTTGTACTGGGTTTTAAATAGAAAATACTAATAATAAAAATAAACAAAAAGAAAAGTAACACACTTTTTTTTTTTTTTTTTTTTTTTAAGAAACATTTAAGTGAAGAATCAGCATCCTCACATTTTGAGCCTTGCTCGAAATGTGAGTCAATTCGTTCCCACTCAAACAAATTTTCAAAATTGAAATAAAATAAAAGAGGAGGGAGGGAGGGAGAAAATATTTAAATAAAAATTAAGAACATACTTCCGATAGCCTTTTTCATCAACCCAATTAAGTGTTCGACGATCTTGGCTATGTGTGATTGTTTGGTTCATCGAACAAAGCAATTTGTTCGATGCCCAACACTTAAGAAAAATTCTGATTTTCATCAGAATTGTTCAATCACATTTTTTTTTTTTTTTTTTTTTGGATTTTATAAAATTTAATCTACTATATTTACTTGCATAAATTAGGTTGGATTAATTCTGTTCTTATAAATGTTATTCCGGATTTTAAATTGCTTTAAATTCCAGGAATACTTTCAACTAATCACAGAATCAATCCAACCGGGAACCTGTTTTGGAGCTTTAATTTTCTTTTTGGTGAGTCCACAAATTCCTGCAGAGCAAACACAGAAGAAGTTATCGGGTTTTCTCAAAAATATCAACATCCTCACATTTAGAGTCTTAGTACTCTAAATGTGAGTTAATTGATTAATACCCAAATTATTTACTAATATCCACAAGAGATATAAATATAAATATATGTATACATATAATTTTGACTTGCAGAAATTTAGGTTGGATTAATTCCGTCCTTGCGAAAATTATTCCGGATTTTAAATTTCTTTGAATTCCGGGTATAATCTTCGGTCAATTACAAAACTAATCCAACCGGGGAACCTCTTCAGATGCTCAGTCGGGACAGGGGCGACGGAAAATGCGATGATGGCCGTGGCTTGTCCGATGGTGGTGAGCAATTGCCATTCCGAAGATCTGCTGCTCCATTTATCGTTTCACCAGTGATGAGGGTTTCCTCAGCGCAGTGGTGGTAATGAGTTGGATGGGCGATGGAGCAGCGGTGAAGCTTCGTGGTCGGAGTGTGGTGGAGATGACAAACACGTGAGTCTCACGTGTTTGGCAATTTACAATTGCGAATTAGTGTAGCTCCACTGCTACACTTCTCCATTTTTCTTTGATTTTTCGTTTAATTAACCTCGATTTTACAATTGGAGAGGTGTAAAATTAAACGAAAGATCAAAGTAGTGTAGCCCCAATGCTACACTTCCACATTTAACTCCTTACACCATTTTTGCGGCTCCATGATTCCTGCAAGCAACAATACCCAATTGGTTAGGTTTTCCCCTCAAATCAACATCCTCACATTTAGAGTCTTAGTACTCTAAATGTTTAATTGATTTGAGGGTACTTCTCTGTTCTGAAATAAATACACTGAACTAACACTAACTAACTATGAGTAATCAGGAGTGTAATTCTCTTAATAAACGACGCTGCATCCTCCCCGGCAACGGCGCCATGAAACTTTTGACAAATTTCATTACGCTGCCGGGGAGTGAAGAACCTCTAAATGCAATTTCCAGTTTCATGGCGCTCCCAAGTTATGATCCCCGGCAACGGCGCCATGAAACTTTTGACAAATTTCATTAACACGAGTATTTTTCAATAAAAATATATCAGGATTGAATTTATTAAATGAAGGAGTTATGATTTATGGAATGGGTTTAGGGATATATTAAGGTTGTTACTCTTTATTACTCATGTGAGGGGCTTTAATTTCAAATGGCAATGTGGTCCTCTCTGCCATGAAACTTCTGACAAATCTCATGATACAACCGGGATAAATTGACCTTCAGCCTGTCACACTGAGGGTCCCCGGCATATGTGCCATGATACTTCTCAGGATTTCATGTCATGAGATTCCCTGCCATGAAACTTTCGGCAGATTCCCACTACATGAGTATTTTCTGAAAAATCACATTTTTATTTACTCGTGTTAAGAAACTGTGCCCCCGAAAGCGCACGGAGTCAAAAATTGCAGTATTTATAGTAAGTACCGGATCGTTCACTGGAGGATGTGCGATGGAAGCAGGGCCCACGCCATTTACTAAGATTTTCCACTCGGTTACTCGATTCAAGTTTGAGTTTGATTAACAACTACTTGGCAGAATTTAAACTAAGCTATGAAAGCAATTGAAATAAAGCAGATAAAATTATTCTAGAAAGCGAATTAAATTTAATCTAAGAAAGCAATAGAATTATTCTAGGAAAGCGGTTAAAATTATCTAAGAAAGCAGATTTAAATTATGACAGAAGGGACAGGAAGAAAAGAATAAACATTGGACAAGATTCAGATGAAACACAATTAAACTTCCATTTTGTTACACAGATCTTTGTTTTGGGATAATCCATCAGTTAGCTAACTCTCATGCTTCCCATACTATGTTCCCTTTAACAGACAGGTACTTACAGTAAGGATTTACATGCCTTAAGACAGCAAAATCTAAGATACCACAGATATATAACTGCCCCTGCGCAGAGGTATGTCATTTATCTGTGGTGGACAAGCAACACCTGACAAATCATTTATTGAGATGCCAAGTACTGTTATCATTCCCCCATGTCACACCCAAAGATTCTAATCAAGCCCTGAACTATCCCTTAACTCTCAGTCCTAGTAGCAGTTACACAACTCTCAATACAACCGAGTGACCTCTAACGAAAGCATTTAAAAGAAAGCGATAAAGAAAGCATTTAAAATCCTATCACTCGGAGGTTTTTGAAAGTCTGACCCTGGTAGTAAAAGAAAGCCCCCAGTCAGAATGACTGGGTGTGGATCAAGAATTCCCTATTCTCGGTGAACCGCTCGCAGTGTTCACTTCCCGTCGGGTGGTTATGAGATACAAACTAATGAAACGAACTAATAAATTAGTTCGTTCCGGATGCACTCACTCAGGACTCAAAAATAGGCTTTGGCAGAAGAAGATAGCAGTTGAAAGAATACTCAACCCTACCTTAGAAAATAACCAAGGCCCGAATGTTGTTCCTCTAGTATTATCTGTCACACGTTATCGGAATCCAAGTGGAATCTGACTCAGTGTAATATTTAATACAAGATTTCCAACAAACAGCAATTTTGGAAAATAACAAATCTGAAAATCATTCCCTATCAGGTACTAGACTCTCAATAAGAACACAGACCCTTTCAGTCTAGGTGAGACCTAATCGCTGACTCTGCTTCTAATTTCCCAAAATCAACCCCCAGTCGGATATGAATTAGTCATAACTGTCGAATTTATCCCTTACTCAGATCCGGATTTTATAAAGGAATTTTTGTTGGAAATTTATTATGAGACATCTGATTAAAGTCATGACTTCTATGTCCAAGGGAAGGATCCCAAAATAATATTGACCACAATATCTACATAATAATATCATGCATAAAGTTATAGAGAAGTGTAAAATTAAATAACCCAAAATATAAGGTGGGTTTAGACAGAAGTTGGAACACAAAGATGAAATAGCCGGAGATGAGAAGAATTTATTTGGCTAAAAAGATGGCAAAACGATTGGGTGGACTGCAAACATCTGCTGTCCAATTTCCCTCTCATTTGGATGGAATGATTTCTAGACAGTGGAATGCCTCAAATGACAGTTGCCACTGTCATCTTAAACTCCACTATCTGTGAATTTGGATAAAAACCCACATGTTCTATCACTGCAATAATTATTAGATGACATTGGCAAATATCATCTAACATTACTACAGCTCCAGATTCGGGTTTGAAATTAAAATAAAGAAAAGAAAACTGTATCCGGATAGGGGTCAGCTGAGCAGCTATTATAATCCCGGATGGACGAACCGCCAAGGCATCCACCGACCACTATCCGGACCATGCAAAATAACAATTAATAATTAATATACAGAATACGAGCTAGTTATCCGTGTGGGAATACCCGCCAACATTAATCTGATATATTCCTTATTAGCTGTTTCACACATTACGGGAAAAGGCAAAATAAATAGAAGAAAAATATTTTTGGGTCATCTTGCATGAGAGACATTGGTTTCTCATGCAAGGTATGGAAATTAATCCATAATTACTCATTATGGTCTAAATAATCTCTCATTCCATAATTAATTAATTAATTACAGTCCGGATTATATACTTAGATCATTAGAGTTTAATTTTGTAGAAGAATCTTTTAATGGAAAATTGAACAAAGTTCTTTATATCACATTAATCATGGGTTGAGATCATTGGATTTCAACCTCAAAATATTAATATAAAGGTTCAATTAATTAATGGGTGAGATGAAGAATAAAGATTTGGCAAAAAGGTGCCACTTTGTCGCGGAATAGAGTTTGTGTCGCGGAGTGTGGCTCCGCGACAAAGGTTTCGCGACAAAGGGGTGGGAAATAAGAGAAATGGAATTTTGAAAATTAGGGTTTGTCTTGTCGCTAAGCAAAAATTTTGTCGCGGAACATGGTTCCGCGACAAGGAGACATAGCGACAAAGGGGGTTGAAAATTGGTAAGGACATAATTCCTGGTCGCGGAACAAGAATTTTGTCGCGGTACGTGGTTCCGCGACAAAGGTTCCGCGCCAGAGTCCTCCCAGAATAAAATTACAAGTATTTGGGTCCTTGGTCGCTAATCAAGGATTTTGTCGCGGAACGTGGTTCCGCGACAAGAGTTGCATCGCGGCCAAGGGGTTTCAAAATTAATGGCAAGGCATAATTTTCTGTCTCGGAATAAGATTTTGTCGCGGAACGTGGTTCCGCGACAAGGGTGCTCCGCGACAAAAGCCATGCAGACAAAATGCAAGAATTTGGTCCTCTGTCGCTAAACAGGGGTTTTGTCGCGGAACGTGGTTCCGCGACAAGAGTGTATGGCGACAAAGGGTTTTAAAATATTTTATATAAAAATTTTGGCAGCATAACGCCTAATATTGCATTACAGGGGTGTGCGTTGTGATCCGTGGGATCACAACGGGAAAATTACATTGCAACCCGTGGGGTTACAACGTGATGCAATACAATATGGGTGATGCAACACAAAATATATGCATAAATAAATAAAATTAAAAAAATCTATCTAAAACATAAAAATAAATTGGTCAAGTGACCCAAAATGCAACAACACAGTAAATAGCCCAAGAAATAAACACATGACATATTTTTGGGAATCATTTTCTCAATATTACCAAAAACCAAAAATGGGTTAAACACACCCATTGATTAAGTGTTTTCAACCCAAAATACAAAAATATAAAACTGGAAAATAAATTGAACACTAGCTACACTCATTTATTACAAAGCAAAAATTAACACTAAGCTAAAGTAAATTACATTGCATAAAAATAAACTAAACTACCTATCTAACATAATTTTGGAGAGCACAGTGGTGCCTCCAAAACAGTAAAATAACTAAAGTGTAGCTAGGTTACTGTTCAAGGGGGTGGGAGGATATATTTATAGAGTTGGAAAATTAGCCCTAGGCCCATTAGGCCCATCTGGTCGCTAAACAACTGCTTTGTCGCGGAACAAATTGTATAGGGACAAAACAATTTTTAGCTCCAAGATGGCGCCCAGGAGGGGGCGGGACTGGAGGTCCGGAGAGGAAGGGACGAAAATATTGTGCTTGAGGGAGTCCAAGTCCTGGGAGCTCCCAATTAATTGCACATGTGAGGAATATCAAAATGGGGTGCACATGGGATGTCACTGAGGGGCTGTCTCGGAGGGCTGTCTCTGTCGCGGAGAGGCTGTCGCGGTCGGGGTCCATTTTGTCGCGGAACATGGTTCCGCGACAAGATTTTGTGCCTTGATTCTCCTCTCACAGTCTCGGAATAATTGTTTGGCGCGGAGCATTTTTCTGGGCGCGGAGCACTTTGTCGCGGTGTACACCTTCCGCGACAAAGCTTAATTTACTCCTCCTCTCTCTCTCTCACGTGCTGGGTTTGTTTTCCTCTTCTCTTTCCTCTTCATTCCAATTTCTTTCTCCTCTTTCCTCATTTTTCTTTCTTCTCCAATATTTCCTCTTTCCAGTTTTCCAAAATCTTCTACTGCTTCTTCTTCTTTCTTTCTTTATTTCTTCTTTCGTTTCTTCGTCCCAGTTTTCTCTCTTCTTCCTTTCATTCTCAATTTTTTGTTTTCCATTTTCCCAATTTCTCTTCAAGCTTCGTCTTCTAAGGGCTGTCGGAGATTGTGGCGGTTGGAAATGGAGGCGCGGCGCTTGCGGAGGCGAGGGCGGAGGTGCGGCGCTTGCGGAGGCGAGGGCGGAGGTGCGGCGCTGCTCGCGTGAAGGGGCGAAGGGCGCGGCGGCACTGGTGGTGCGGGCGAGGGTTTGATGTGGATGAGGGAGGTGGTGGTGAGAGGCGGCTGCTGCCTCCGTTTCAATTTGGGGATGCCGGAGGAGGGTGGTGTTGGTGGCGGAAATGGTGGTGCGGTGGTGGCTGAGGAGGTCGTGAGAGGGGGCTGTTGGTGGCGGGATTGGGACGGAGGTGTGGTGGTGCTGGGAGATGCCGGCGGCGATGGTTGGTGGTTGGCCGGAATCTTGGTTGGAGGGATGGAGGAGATGGAATGGTGGTGAAGCGGTGGCCGCCGCCGGCCGGCGGCGGCGGCGGCAAGGCGGCGGCAGGGCGGCTGCACAGGGTTAGGGTTAGGTTAGGGTTGGGATTTGGGCCTGGAGTGGTTTTGGGCTTGAAGGAATTGGATTGGGCTTCAAAAAAATTAAATGGGCTAAGGGTTGGTTTTTGGGCCAATGGGGTTTACAGGTTTTCTTTGGACTGAATGTGGATTATAATTTTTGGACCTAATTATCAAATCACCTGTAATTAGGTAAAATTAAAAGTAATTAGTGGACCATTCATTTCTTAATTAAAGCTCAAAACAGAAATAGAAATAAATAAACATAAAAGTTAAAAATATATACATCAAAATGTAAAATAATACATATAAGTATATTTATTCCACTTGACTATTTGGTTTGTGCACCATTTAATGAACTCGTGTTTCACCGAACAGACAATATCGAACCAAAATTAATCAAGTGGAGGATTTTAATATTTTTATCATGTTTTTGGGTTTTTTAACATAAATTTAATAAAAATAACAATATTTTTGTATTTTTCAATACCAGCTTATTATTTATACAAACTTGCATAAATATGTTAAATTCAACTGCTTTCTTATTAAATTAAGACCGGAATACGATCAAATGTCCATGTTTAGACACGGAAATAGATTGAAAATAATGGTCAATTTTGGCCATTATCAGGTCGCATTTTGCATCTCCCCCGCCTCGACTCGGATCATTGTCCTTTGAAATTGGAATGCGGTGAGTCTCTCACTTCTCGGGTGGCACGACCGTTCCGGTGGGAAAATATGTGGAAGGAGTCTTCATTATACAAAGATGTGGTCAAGGCAGGATGTCAACAAGGTGAAGGCGATTTAATTCGCATCCTGAATGATGTAGGAGATCAGTCTGTGGCTTTTAACGAGGAAGTCTTTGCAAATATTCGTGAGCGCAAGTGCAAGCTTAAGAACCGGCTAATGGGCGTGGAAAAACGACTTGAGCGGGTGGATTCCGCATGGCTGTTGCGGCTTGATCATGAAATTCGCCAGGAACTTGCAGACGTCCTTATGCAAGAGGAGCTTATGTGGCACAAAAAATCCCGGGATTCTTGGGTCAAAGTTGGCGACATGAATACGAGATATTTTCATGCTCGAACCAAGGTTCACCGGAAGAGGAATAAAATTTTTGGTATGCAGGTTGATGATGATGGTCGATGGGTGACTAACCAAGTCACCCTTCAAAATCATGCGATCGAATATTTTACTGGCATGTTTGCAGCTCCAGCCGCTTCGCCGCATGGTGCTGAGTTGCCGAGACTCCAGCCGATCACGAGTGAGCAGCAGCAGGCCCTTTCAGTCGAGGTCATGGATAAGGACGTTATTCAAGCTTTGAATTCGATGCGCCCCTTCACTGCACCGGGGCCTGATGGATTCCCTGTCGCATTCTTTAAAGAGTATTGGGATCTCCTCCATGCTCCGGTTACATCCTTGGTTTTGAATGCTATGAGGGATCGACATCTTCCGGAAGGTTTGGCTCACGCCTTTCTTTGCTCCTGCCGAAGGTGGAGGTTCCGTGCACACTCAAGCAGTATCGGCCTCTCACCCTATGCAATGTTGCATTTAAGATCATTACCAAAATTTTGGTTAATCGTCTTCGGCCCATATTTTGTGAAGTTATAGGACCTTATCAGTCGGCATTCCTTCTGGGGAGGAGGACTTCTGGTAATGGAATTTTACTGCAAGAAATTATCTCCTCTTTGGAAAGGCCTTGTTTTGTTCCTAAAGGGGCCATCATTAAAATTGATCTTACTAAAGCCTTTGACACGGTGAGCTGGGAATTCATAGAAGACTGTTTGAGCGATATGGACCTCCCGGCGACATGCAGAGAACTTATAATGACGTGTGTCCGGTCTTCAAGTTTTTCTATTCTTTGGAATGGATCTCCCATCGGTCATATTAAAGCAGAACGTGGGCTCAGACAGGGCGACCCGTTGTCTCCCTACCTTTTTGTGATAGCTATGGAAAAATTGAGTCGCACAATTCTTGATTCCGTCCACTCGGGTCATTGGAAGCCAGTAACGCTGTGCACGGGTGGTACTGGTATCTCACACCTCATGTTTGCTGATGACTTGATCCTTTGCACCGCACTAGAGGAGGATAGTATCTCGGCTATAGCTTCGGTCCTGGACAGATTTGGCTCTCGATCAGGGTTGCGTATGAATGCTTCTAAGTCTAACGCCTTCTGCTCGCCAAGTGCATCGGCCATGGAGAAGGCTTGGCTTAGTCACATCCTTGGCATTACAGTGTCATCCAACTTGGGGAACTACCTTGGCTTTCCCATTATTCATAGTCGCCTTTGGATTTCGCATATTGATTTTCTCTTCAAAAAGCTTCAAGATCGGCTGAGTTCTTGGTCCTCCTTCTTATTGAACAAAGCCGGAAGATTTACTCTTGCTAGATCTGTCTTGAATTCCTTGCCAGTTTACGTGATGCAGGTCCATATGCTCCCTACGGGGGTCTGTGCTTAAATTGATAAAGTTGTGCGGCGTTGGATATGGAAGGGGCATGATGGCCATGGGCTACACCTCATAAATTGGGAGATGGTTACTCGCTCTCGTCCTAATGGTGGGTTCGGCTTGAGGAAATGTAGTCATATGAATGCCACCTTGATGGGTAAGAAACTATGGGACATTGTTACTAATGTTGACAAATTGTGGGTTAAAGTTTTCAGGGAAAAATATGGAGAGGCCATGGGCTTATTGCCGAGAGACCATTACCGTGGCACCAAAGTTTGGCAATCCTTGGTCAAGGTCGCTACAACCTTCAATGATGCTTATGGGATTCGCATTGGCAATGGCTCGAGTTCTTTATGGTATGCGCCTTGGTGGGAAGGGCGTTGTCTAGCATCTCAAGTGCCATTCGTTGATGTGCACGACCTGACATTATGTATTCGAGATGTGGTGGATTGCGGTCGTTGGAAATTGCAATGTATCTATTCCTGGTTGCATGCGGACATCAAGCAGCGCATTGAAGCTTCTCCAGCTTCTTTCTTGAATACGGCTACCCCAGACATTATTCACTGGCAGGGCGACCTCAAAGGAGTTTACAGCGCGAAATCAGGCTATCGTTGGTTGACATCTGCACCTGCTGCTGCTACAGGCTGGTCTTGGATGTGGAACACTTCTCTTCCGGAAAAGCTTGGAGTACTTCTTCGGATTCTGGGACATGGAAGTTTGCCACGCAATGCCCTCCGCCACCATCGAGGACTTGCAGCCTCACCTCTATGTTCCATATGTGGGGAATATGAAGAAGATTGGAGATATGCGCTATTTCTCTGTGCATGGGCGGATCAAGTTTGGAGGCGCGCGGGCTTCGATGTTCGTGAGATGGTCATAGCGATCGAGGATGGGGACTGTCGTCATTAGTTTGAGTGGGCTTCTCGGGTGTGGGGGCTTCGGTTTCTGGCTCTCTTGTGGGTCATTTGGTGCCATCGTAATGAGCAAATTTTTCAAGGTGTTAGAATGGACAGAGATAGAATTCTCATGAAGGCCGAAAGATTACGGCATCAATTGGAGTGCTCGATGGCTGTCCGGCAGAAGACCCCGGTGCCGCGCCATATCTGATGGATCGAGGACGGGATATCAGGCTTGGTTTTGCACTCCGATGGTTGTGTGATGGGAGTGCCGCTCCGGTCTGGTTTTGGCTCAGTAATCCGTACGCAGGATGGAGCTTGGGTGCGAGCATGTGGGGGGAGACTTGGCACACGGTCAATACTTGAAGTTGAGTTGCTGGGGCTCAGATTTGGTCTCCTGCTGACTGTGCAACTCCAGGTTTGTTTAGCTGCTTGCTTCGTCGATTCTCTTGAAGTGGTTCGATTGGTGACGGGGGATCCTACGCGTAGTCACTTCCTTTGGCCTATGCTTTGTGAGGTTCGCTCCTTGCTGCATAATATGGGCAATTGTGTGCTCCGCCATGTGTATCGAGAGGGGAATCAAGTTGCCGATGGCCTTGCCAGGAAAGCTGTTTACTCTGAAGAATTCTATACTACATGGGCTTTCCACCGGATGAGGTTCGAGATTTGGTAGACCAAGATGGGCGTGGTGTTTCCTTTGTTTGAATGATTTAACTTGTATTCGGTCCTTTTCTTTTCTTTTCTTTCTTTGCTCGCCTTCTCATGCTGTTTCACCCAAAAAAAAGTTACTTAATAAATAGTTTCATGCAACGGTTAACTTAAAATAATGGAGTATTTACTAAGTAATGTAATTGTTTTTTTTTGTTTTTTTTTTTTTGTAAACATCGACACATATGTATCGATAAAGGTGTGTCAGAGCTCAAACCACACAAATTACAAAGGGGTAAAAGGAGGGTGAGGGGTCGGGTGGGAATCAAATTAAACCCCCAACATGGTTTGAAGGTAAGTAACATGACCACTTGGGTCAAGTCCCATTGCCTACTAAATAATGTAAATGTATTTATATATGATATAAAGTTACTAACTTTAATCAATAAATAAAACTAAGTATCCAAATATAAACATTTAAAATAATTTTTTACGTACTACAGTATTAATTAAGTAACGGTAATATTCGATATTCATCGAAACCTTAATGAATCAAATCGAATACTATATTCTTATAATGAAATAGAGAACCTTTGTACTCTTCGCATTCACTTTAATGATTTGTTAACACATAAAATAAATACTTCTATGTGTTAACAAGCCTAAAAACTATATTCTGGTTTGATTCAGGAAGAATAGCCAGTGTCCGGGCTATGGACCTCGAGCGACATCATCTCGTGAAAGCTAGCATTGCCAAATAGAGAGGCAAAGCTCGAAGATAGCATACCGAGCAACAATCTGCTCAAGCAAAGGCATATTGTAATACCCGAGAATTTTCCAACATAAAATAAAACAATAATTAAATAAATAAGTAATAAATAAAATAAATACTATAAATAAATAAACAAATCCAGCAAATAAAAGAAATACATAAAGATAAGGGAATGAGAAATGAGATTTTTACTTAGAAAGGAATTAAAGGAATTTAATGCAGTAAAAGGATGGATAAATGATACACCAAAACCCGACACTAATGAACTCGAGTATTCGAGTCCAAAACATCCAATTAGACTGAGAATAAAATTAGAGAGAAAGTATGAACCCGAATATACCCCGGAAATCGGAATTCGGGAGCATAGACGGATAGAAACCCGAAAGAGAGGCGGAAAAGCACGACGGATCGCACGACCCGCCCGGACCGAAGTCCAGGCGAAGCCGGCGCGGTGGCCGCGCGGTGAAGTGGCTTTAGCGCGCCACGACCGCGCCACCCCACAGATTCGTTTGTTGCGTGAATCTCTCGCCCGAACGCGGATTTTTCGACTTTCGGTTGAACATCTCTCGACTCCAGACTTTTAGGTCGGTTGTGGACGCCCTAGGGATTGAGAATTCTATAAATAAGCCCCTTAGGAGCCCCAAACAAGTTTACAAAACCCTACAATCTTCTATACGTTCGAAACCCTAAATTCGGAGTCGACGGAAAGCACCAAACGGAGGCAGCAGCTTTGGACGAAAATCCAAGGTCTCCAAACGTTGTTGTAAGCTCTAGTCCAATAAATATTTTCACGTTTCAATCCGAAAACGGATTCTAACTTCGGTTCTTTTCTTTCTACACCCCGTATCGAATCTAGATCGTAGAACCCGACGAACGGAGAAGAGAAACGGTGATCTGGAAGCCACGCCTCCAAACTAGACATCCCCGACGTTCATAGACACTGTAAGTTAACTCTTACATGGTTTTGGGATGAATTAAAACATTCAAACTAAAAGATTAACAAGAAACCGAAAATCTGTCAATCTAAACTTTCTATCGGCGCAACAGATTTGATGAATTTTTCCGAACCTCAAAACGAACTCAAACGGAAAAACTTAAAACACAAAAAACGTTCCTAAGACTTGAAATCCCGTTGAAATTTGGGAATTTTTGGGAATTTGGGAACTCAAACGTTCCTACTGTAAAAATTTGGGAATTTTTGGAGTTGATTTGATATGTGAAAACCCGTTGAAACCGAACTGTTTGAATCTAGATCTTGAAATCTTGGACAGAACTTAGGAATGATCTTGATCATGTTTTTGAGATAGGATCTAGGCTGTTTTAGATCTTTGGCCGAACATGAAAGTTGTAGACAAATGTCTTAAGATGATCCCTGTCAGATTTCATTAAATTTGGAGTTGAATTGATATGGTAGAATTTGAAATCTTTGAACTGTGATGTATTAAACTCGGACAGATTTCTTCTTATGCGAAAATTGGCAATTTTGACCTACTTAGGTATCTTGGATTGAAAAAGTTAAAACACGAAAGTTGTAGATCTTGATGTTTCCGAGTCAGATATGAAATTTTGGAATTTTTGGAATTAAATCTGATTTTAGACGAATTTCGGAGTAAACTGTGATTTCCCGAAACGAAATCTTGAAATCTTTTTGAAACATGGAATTAACCTTTAGGGTTGAAACGAATTGAGATATTATTTCTAAATTAATACAATGGAAGGCAGATTTTAAAAACTAAATCCCCTTACAAACTTGATAAATTAAAATTAGGGGTGAGTGCTCTGCAGGGTGCCCCCTAACGATTCACTTCGTGCCGTAATGGACGATGGTGACCCCGCGCGCTAAATTTGAGATATGGGTTGCCTAAACGGCGAAACTTAGAGCCTACACTCTCGTGAATATCCGTATGGGTTTCCCGAGGCTCCGGAGTGGTACTGGGTATGGCTGATACGGTTGCGGCCGCCGGGCTACCGGCTAAACTTGTTGACATCGCGATTTTATCGTGAAACTTTGAAATACCAAATCGGGAATGTAACGGGGATTCTAAATTAAATTAAACTAGATTAAATGATATTGTTGTCCAATTAAATTATTTAAATGCTTTATTTAAATTATGGCTTTTATGATGATCCATGTGATATGTGTTATTAAATAGAGCCCTGAGATAATTTAGGCTACTGGACACTTGATTAGATTAAATTATATATTATGTTATTATCATGCTTTTGTTAAATTATTAAATTAATGGCTTTTAAACCCTACGATTATGCATGTGTTAACTTACTCAGCAATTTTGCTGACCAAAACCATTTTTATTCCTTTCCTTACAGAATATGTGGAATGAGCATGTGTGAGCACGAATCATGCATGGGATTTTGGGGATTGTTATTTTGCTTTTAAATTTCGTACTTAGACTATATTATGAACGGGCCTGTGTTAACCCGTGTTTTGGCCATGTCGGCCCTTTTTATATTTTCCGCTGCGATACTGTACTAAACTAAATATTTCCGCTGCGCTATGCTATTATTATTTTCGAATTATATTGTATGGGCTATTTTGAATGCTTTAAATGTTTTAAATACTGCAATACCTAGCCTTGCATCTCTTTAGTAAGCTCGGAGAAACCGTGTCTTACTAGGGAGATGTGGCGGTGACATCCCGACCTGGGTGACCAAAAACCGGGGTGTTACAAGTTGGTATCAGAGCCCGGCTATTTTTAAACTATTATTTTTAAACCATTACTATTTTAAAACTATTATTAATATTTTGACTATTATTTTAAATTTTAAATTATTATTTCCATGGAGAAATTTTTTTTTTAAAACCCATGGGAAAAATATATATATGGTGCATTAAATTATTATTGGGGGGAAATATCATTTGCATATGCATGTTGCATCTCTGCTATGAACTTAGAATCTTGGAAACTTGAACTTAGAATCTTGGCGAAACTTGAACTTAGCATCTTGGCGAAACTTGAACTTAGAATCTTGGAAACTCGAACCTAGAATCTTGGCGAATTGAACTTAGAATCTTGGCGAATATTAACTTAGATCTCTTGCTTGCGCTAGATGGCTAGTCAAGACATGATGCAGTTGATGGTCAGGATGATGAGCGTTCATCTCGATTCCCACCAAACCCTAGAGCAAATGAAGTACCGTATGGCTCAGTTGGAGGCCAATTTACATCACATGGGCAACTTGAGAGAGGCGGATCATCACCGCATAAACCAACTCGAGCGCCAAGTCCAAACCCTCACTACACAAAACTTAATACTAAAGGAATACATCGATGCCCACGGGCAAGACTTAAACACTATCTTTGACGACCTACTACCGCCGAGTTCGGAGGAGGAAGATCCGGAGGAAGATCCTGCTACCCCGCCGAGAGACGTCATGAGGCACTAGAGATTCTACTGTTAGACATTGTTTTGCTAGAAAAATATTTCTACTTTTGTACTAAAATTTCTTATGAGGAAATAAAATGCCGATTTATTTTTTTTAAATCAAAACAAAACAAAACAAAACAAAATAAAATGAAACCCCAAAATAGACGATGCTTCTTAACTCGAACAAAGCACCACGTGCTAAATTACTACACACATATACATTCATAGAAATTGCTTAGACTATATGCTAAATTCACCAGCCCTAATCTATCATATTTGTACCAGAATGGCACCCAGAGGAAGAGGAAGAGGAAGAACTCAAACCACTCCCCAAACCACCACTGAGATACCTACTGAAACACCACCAAACGTCACTGAACCAATTCAACCTGATGAGGAACAACCCCAAGGTGCGCAGGACGCCCCCGCACCGAACAATGTGGGCGATCGTCTTAGGACGATAGAGGAAGTGTTGATTGCGCTCGGAAACGCGCAAGTCAACCAGGGTCAAGCTGCGGCGGTACCTCCGCCCCAAGCTCGCCCTAACTACCTGGCGATGGTGAATCCCTACCAGCCGCCCCACTATGCTGGTGAGGAGGATCCGGCTAAACTAGAGGAATGGATCCGGACTTTTGACAAGCTGCTAGGAGCGGTCAAATGTCCGGAAGGAGAAAGGGTACATGTCGCTTCATACTACTTGGGAGGCGAAGCTGACGACTGGTGGCAAGCAACGCAAGCCAAACTGACCGAAGATGACGAGCCTTATTCGTGGATGGAGATGATGGAACTACTCAGGGATCGATTCTATCCCTTGAGTACCAAAGCTGCCATGTACGAGGAATTCCTGTCACTGAAGCAAGGAAGCCAAACGGTGCAAGAATACTACACCCGCTTTAAGGAGCTGGTGAGGTTCGCACCAAGGCTAGTGCCTACTGATGCGGAAAAGGCACAGAAGTTCGAGATGGGACTGAACCTGTCTGTGCGCGAGGTGATCGCGGGGGGTACACTACCCCGATTTGCAAGCCGTATACGATCGCGCTGTAGCGGTAGCACGCGTGCAGCAGCTGAAAAGAAGGGTGAGTGGGGAGTCCAGCAGAGGTCCTCAAGACAAGAGAAGCCGAGATTCAAGAAACGAGAACAACACTGGAAGGAACGAGCAGCGCAGAGGGTCGAATAGGCCCCAACAAAACAACACTGGGAGGAGGTTCAATCAAGAAGAGCCGGTACCGCCTTGCCCGCGATGTGGACGACCACATCTGGCAAGGGGATGCCCGCAACAAGGCGCCTGCTACCGATGCGGTCGAATGGGTCACGTTCGACGGGAATGTCGAACTAGGCTCGAGAACATAACGAAGAGGGACGATTTGGTCGCGGGGCAAGAACAGCCTCAAAACCAAAACGGGCGAAACGGCAATAACCAAGGGTACCGACCCCCTCAAAATAGGCCGCAAAACCAGAACCAGAACCAACGACCTCCGCCCCCGCAGAATCAAAACCAGCAACAAAATCAGCAGCCGAATGCGAATCAGCAGGGCAATCAGGGACGCCCTATGGGGAGGCTGAACGTGGTGAACCAAGCGGACGTGCCTGCGCAAGGAGAAGTGATGGCAGGTACATTTCACGTATTGAATACACCCCTTAGAGTTCTCTTTGATTCTGGAGCTAGTTGCTCAATTATTGCATCAAGGATAGTGCCTGAGTTAGATCTACCTAAGTGCGAGAGAATTAGCTTAGGAATTCAATTGCCTTCTGGAGAAGTAGTGTCTTGCTCTAAACGATATAACGGAATTCCTATAGTGATAAAGAACGTAGAATTCTTCGCGAACTAGGTAGAATTTAACTTAAGAGACTTTGACATCATACTGGGGATGGATTGGCTATCCCAGTATAAAGCGGTGATCGAATGCCAAAAGCAAAAGATCACCTTGTCAAAAAGTAGGGGAAAGAGAGTTATCTTTTACTCTCAGCCCCCTAAGAAAAGTAACAAAATCGTTAGTGCACTTAAACTAAGTAACTTGATGCGTAAGGGGTATGAACTATATGCGTGCTATGTGCACAACCTTGAGGCGGAAGAGAACAAGGTTGATAGCATACCAGTGGTAAGAGAATACCCGGACGTGTTCCCTGAAGACGTTCCGGGCATGCCACCTGAGAGAGATCTCGAATTCACGATAGATCTCATTCCGGGGACAGAGCCTGTCTCGAAAGCTCCGTACCGGATGGCACCACTGGAAATGAAGGAGTTAAAGGAACAACTCGAGGAGCTATTGGGAAAAGGCTACATAAGACCGAGTACGTCCCCTTGGGGAGCACCGATTTTGTTTGTCAAGAAGAAAGACGGAGGACTACGTCTTTGCATAGATTACCGAGGACTAAACCAAGTGACCATTAAGAATAAATACCCCCTACCGAGAATAGAGGATCTGTTTGATCAACTGAAGGGAGCTTCAGTATTCTCGAAGATCGATTTGCGATCTGGGTATCATCAATTGAGGATCGCCGAGAAGGACATTCCGAAGACGGCATTTCGAACGCGATATGGCCATTACGAGTTCACAGTGTTATCCTTCGGGCTAACAAATGCTCCGGCCATGTTCATGAATCTCATGAACAACGTGTTCCGATAATTGTTAGATCAGTGCGTCGTAGTGTTCATCGACGACATCCTGATCTACTCGAAGAGCGAGGAGGAGCATGCGAAGCACTTACATCAAGTGTTGGAGACCTTGCGAAGAAACCAGCTATACGGCAAGCTGTCGAAATGTGACTTCTGGCTGAAAGAAGTGGCATTTCTCGGACACATAGTATCCGCTGATGGAGTATCAGTGGATCCGGCAAAAGTTTCTGCCGTAACTGAATGGGCAACTCCGAAAAGTCCAACGGAAATAAGGAGTTTCCTTGGATTAGCCGGATACTATAGACGATTCGTGAAGGACTTTTCAAGGATTGCACGTCCTTTGACCCAGCTACTTAAGAAAGGAGCAAAATACGAGTGGACCGAAGCATGTGAGACATCGTTTCAAGAGCTGAAGAAACGACTCACAACCACACCCGTATTAACATTACCATCAGAGAATGGTGACTTCGAAGTATATAGCGATGCTTCGAAGGAAGGTTTAGGTTGTGTTTTGATGCAAGACTCTAGAGTCGTAGCCTATGCATCACGCCAACTAAAACCTCACGAGGAAAATTATCCGACACATGACCTGGAGTTGGCAGCGGTCGTTTTCGCTCTAAAGATATGGAGACATTATCTTTATGGGCGGAAGTGTCGAATGTTCACCGACCACAAGAGCTTGAAATATATATTCACTCAGAAGGAGTTGAATTTGAGACAGCGAAGGTGGTTGGAGCTCATTAAAGACTACGATTTAGAGATAGCATACCACGAGGGGAAGGCGAATGTGGTAGCCGATGCCCTAAGTCGGAAAACCCAACACGTGACAAACTCGTTGGTAATTCCGCCGGCATTGTACATGGAGTTGGCAAGATTGGAGTTAGAACTTGTGCATCCTGGCACAGTGAGAGAAACGGTCAATGCCATGGTCGTAGAAACTCCAATATTGGACGAGATTCGACTCGCTCAACCGGGCGATCCGAAACTCGAGAAGATAAAAGAGTATATTGCCGAAGGAAAGGCAATAGGATTTGCTGTCCACGAGGATGGAAGCATCCGTTTTAAAGGTAGATGGTGTGTGCCTCTTAAATGTGCCGAGTTGAAGCAAAGGTTGATGGAGGAAGGGCACAACACGCCATACTCCGTACATCCCGGAGGTGACAAGCTATACAAAGATCTGAAGAAGATCTATTGGTGGCCGGGAATGAAGAAGGAAGTGGCAAATTTCGTGGCGAGATGTCTCACCTGCCAAAAGGTTAAGGCAGTGCGACATAAACCCTTAGGACTGATGCAACCACTAGAGATTCCAAGTTGGAAGTGGGATAGCATCTCAATGGACTTTGTCTCGGGATTACCCCGATCACCTAAAGGCATGAACAAGATTTGGGTGATTGTGGATAGGCTAACGAAGACAGCCATATTTATCCCAATGAAAGACACGTGGACTATGGACCAATTGGCCCGAGCCTACATTGATAATGTGGTACGACGACATGGAGTACCACATGATATCATTTCCGATAGAGACAGTAGATTTGTCTCTCATTTCTGGATGGAGTTACAAAAAGCTCTCGCTACTCAAATCAAAATGAGCACCGCATTCCACCCGATGACGGATGGACAAACCGAAAGAACAATCCAAACACTAGAAGACATGCTGAGAGCATGTGTGTTGGAATTCAAAGGAAATTGGGAATCTCATTTACCCTTGATTGAGTTTTCCTATAATAATAGTTACCACGCTAGTATCGGCATGGCACCTTTCGAGGCATTGTATGGACGAAAGTGCCGAAGCCCTTTGAGCTGGGAAGAAAACGATAAGTCCGTGGTAGTGGGACCACAACTTATCGATGACATGGCTCAACAAATCAAAGTGATCCAAGGGAAGATGAAAGCCGCACAAGACAGTCAAAAGAGTTATGCCGACGTGAGACGACGAGACCTAGAATTTCAAGTGGGAGATAGGGTCATGCTAAAGATATCACCCATGAAGGGGGTGATGCGCTTTGGCAAACGAGGGAAGTTAAGTCCTCGATACATAGGACCTTACGAAATTCTAGAACGAGTCGGAACTCTAGCCTACCGATTGGCTTTACCACCACACTTAGATAGAGTTCATAATGTCTTCCATGTCTCGCAACTAAAGAAGTATGTGCCGGACCCGACACATGTACTTCAACCGGAGATAATTGAGCTCGATGAAGATTTGACTTACGAAGAAGTCCCTGTGCGTATTCTCGATACTAAGGAACGAGTAACGAGGAACAAAACCATCAAAATGATCAAGGTTCTTTGGTCAAACCACGAAAGTGAGACGGCAACTTGGCAAGTAGAATCCGATATGAGGGAACGATACCCGACATTGTTCCAAACCGATTCCGACACAGTTATGGGGACATAACTGCAATCTTAAGGGGGAGATGATGTCATACCCCCTAATTTTTCGTGCATTTTTGTAAACTTTTGAACTACGTTATGGCTTGATCCCTTTACCGGATACGTAGGCAGCTTAGAAGTTTTAATTCTAAGTTCAGTCACAACATAATAAAACAAACACAAGACCTTAGCACGAGACGAGAAAAGCCGAAACACAACTTCGAGGACGAAGTTGATTCTTAAGGAGGGTAGACTGTAATACCCGAGAATTTTCCAACATAAAATAAAACAATAATTAAATAAATAAATAATAAATAAAATAAATACTATAAATAAATAAACAAATCCAGCAAATAAAAGAAATACATAAAGATAATGGAATGAGAAATGAGATTTTTACTTAGAAAAAAATTAAAGGAATTTAATGCAGTAAAAGGATGGATAAATGGTACACCAAAACCCGACACTAATGAACTCGAGTATTCGAGTCCAAAACATCCAATTAGACTGAGAATAAAATTAGAGAGAAAGTATGAACCCGAATATACCCCGGAAATCGGAATTCGGGAGCATAGAGGGATAGAAACCCGAAAGAGAGGCGGAAAAGCACGACGGATCGCACGACCCGCCCGGACCGAAGTCCAGGCGAAGCCGGCGCGGTGGCCGCGCGGTGAAGTGGCTTTAGCGCGCCACGACCGCGCCACCCCACAGATTTGTTTGTTGCGTGAATCTCTCGCCCGAACGCGGATTTTTCGACTTTCGGTTGAACATCTCTCGACTCCAGACTTTTAGGTCGGTTGTGGACGCCCTAGGGATTGAGAATTCTATAAATAAGCCCCTTGCGAGCCCCAAACAAGTTTACAAAACCCTACAATCTTCTATACGTTCGAAACCCTAAATTCGGAGTCGACGGAAAGCACCAAACGGAGGCAGCAGCTTTGGACGAAAATCCAAGGTCTCCAAACGTTGTGGTAAGCTCTAGTCCAATAAATCTTTTCACGTTTCAATCCAAAAACGGAGGCAGCAGCTTTGGACGAAAATCCAAGGTCTCCAAACGTTGTGGTAAGCTCTAGTCCAATAAATGCTTTTTTTAAATTATTAAATTAATGGCTTTTAAACCCTACGATCATGCATGTGTTAACTTACTCAGCAATTTTGCTGACCAAAACCATTTTTATTCCTTTCCTTACAGAATATGTGGAATGAGCATGTGTGAGCACGAATCATGCATGGGATTTTGGGGATTGTTATTTTGCTTTTAAATTTCGTACTTAGACTATATTATGAACGGGCCTGTTTAACCCGTGTTTTGGCCATGTCGGCCCTTTTTATATTTTCCGCTGCGATACTGTACTAAACTAAATATTTCCGCTGCGCTATGCTATTATTATTTTCGAATTATATTGTATGGGCTATTTTGAATGCTTTAAATGTTTTAAATACTGCAATACCTAGCCTTGCATCTCTTTAGTAAGCTCGGAGAAACCGTGTCTTACTAGGGAGATGTGGCGGTGACATCCCGACCTGGGTGACCAAAAACCGGGGTGTTACACATATCCAAGGAAGACTTTTCCAAGCAAGATCAAGGTAACTTGATCCCTAGCAAAGTAGTGTCTGCACCGTCGTAAGGGTTTTATCCATGCCAAGAGAAGGAAAACACGGATGAAGACCAACATCAGAAGAAGACCCGGACTATTCCGGTATTTAGAATGCTCCAGATCGTAGCACAGCTTGTGATAGGTCCTGATCATGCTTTCTGGCATATCCTCAAAGTCCAAGATTGAACAAAGAAATCAATAGGAAGATCAAAAGGGAAAAAGAGAATGGGGGATGAAAAACAAGATGATAGGGAAGCTTTTCCGATCTTCATGCAACAAAGGAATTCAACCTTGGATTTGCTTCAAGAATCCAAGAATTGAGATGTTAGCTGAAGCTACAAACACAACTAAATTGATAAGGGTTATCGGTTCCCACAAACTCTTAAATAACCTTAAAGAAAAATGATATGCATTAAAGCAAAATATTCATAGATTCAAAAAGGTGAATAGCTATATTGGGGGGAAGCCATATATATAGGAAAACCCTTAATTACAAAGATTAAAAAACTAAACAATCATTTAGGAGCTTTAATCAACCCATTACATTAATTAAACAAGTCTTAAAAAGAATTAAACAAGGCATGATTAAAATGTGGACGTAGTGAAGCTCATCAGCACGTCACCAAGCATGGAAGAAAAGAAGGCTAGCAACGTGAAATAGGACTTCAAATGCATTCGGGTCTGCCGCGGAAGGGACAGGACCATTGGTCCAGCAAGCTAAAATTAAATAACAATACTCTGTGGGACCGCGGCTCCCTGGACTCCCCAACTTGATTGGACAAAAGGAGATGGATCAAATTTTGAATTTACGTCGAAAGGTCGTTTTTGTCGTGAAGCGTGAAGTACGTCGTGATCTAAAGGGACTTACGTTGTGACACGGATGGGCGTCGTGAAGGGGTTACTCGATGTAAAACAGCTTTAACGTGAGGCTTGGAGGGATGGCGACGTTGAGGCCAAAACGAGTGTTTCTTCCTTTTTGGCCGGAGATGGCGTTGCTGGTCGGAAAAGGGCATGAGCGGCGGATGATCGGCTGCTGGTGTGAGTTTCAAGATGCTTCCGGTGATTTGAGGGTGAGTCGAAGGTCGGAGAGGGCGCCTCCGTGGTTCTGGGGAGTCTGCCGGAGCAGCGGCAACGGGGAAAGGTGATGAGACAGAGGTGATGATGAGAGGGCCACGGAGCTGTGGGCTGCCGAGGGTGAGGATGACAGCCGCAGGAAAGGAACAACCGGGGAGTTTATGTCGCAGCTCGTCGGAGGTGGAGATTCTGGAGGTGGGAGTTGGTTCGGCCATTCATTGGTGACGGCGACAAGGAGAGTTGGAGGAGGTGGTTGGCCGATGCTGTTGAGGATGCTGGCGAAACAAGGAGATGGCGGCAGCTTAGGCCGAGGGTCGCCGGAAATGGAGGGCCGGAGGTGGATGGTTCGGGCCGGAGGGGACGATTGGTGGAGGAAGGTGATGGAGGGTGTCAGGCTGGGCCTTGGAGTTTTGTGCATCGAGCTGGGCCTCGGGGCCGTGGTCTGACAAAGTGAATGGTGGCCTTTGGGTCGTCCATGGAAAAGGTGAGACATGGGCCCGGATGAGGTAGAAGAGGTGGGCCGGTCCATGAGAAGGGGTAGCTTGGGCCAGACCGTGAAAGGAGTAAATTGGGCCTGGCCTTGGAGATGGTGGGCCGGTTGGCCATTTGTGCCGTTGGCCAAGGGATTCCGAACCAATGGAATTCTGATGGGTCGGCTTCACTGCTGGGTCTAAGTAATTAATTAATTTCTGGGCTTGTGGATGTATAGACCAATCTTTTATATTTCTTTTGTCCAACTTCTCTTTTGTCTTGGCCCAACCATCAAGTCCAAAAAAATGACTGTCGCCGTTAACCGATGACCATCCGGCATTGACCAGATAGATTCTGGCATAAATCCGGCGATGCTCCGGTGGGGTTCCGGTGGTCTTCTAACATCCGTCTCTTCAATGATCAGCTTTAATTCTTCCGCTTTCTTCATAGTTAATTCTTTCGGATGACTCAAAATATTATTTCTCATTTTCCACGTAACGGATCGGGTCGTTTTTCAGTCGGGTCGGTCCGAAGGACTACTGTATCCTTTCCTCCTTGAAAAGCTTTGGACTTCAAAGCTGATAGGGAAAATTCTGCGGTAGGAGTAGATTTATAATCAAGACCCGCACAAACCGAAAGTCCATAAGTATTACATTTTTGTATCAATTCTGAAAAATAGAATTTATAAATAAAAGCATCAGAAATGTGATCCAAAATGCATATATATATTTATCTGATTCGGCTTCCAGTTTGAATTCCAGGCTAACGCTCTTCTTGGCTTGTGACTTCCATTTCGTGCAAAAATAATGAAAATTATCAGATAAATCGACTTTGCCAGAATTTGGAACAATCTCACCTGATTTTCTCAGAAATGGGTCATCTTGATCTTTTTTAGTTCCTGCAAAAATATTAAGCAAATTAGATGCAGTGTCATGATAAATTTTGGGAAATTAAATTCAGAGAAATCATGACACGGCATGTCATTAGTAGATCTTGGAATAATCAATTAGCAGTGCTTCGTCGGGCCAGGCTCGACTTCTTTCTTCACGGCTTCCTGCTTTTTTGCCTTTTCTTCTGATCTTCCAATTTTGATCTATGCCTTTCTTTTTCATTTTGCATATTCTCAGATAGCTTGGCGCGATCTAATTGGACAGTCTTTGGAGACGGTGATTTAATCACGTATTTTCTATCCTCGTGGGTGAACGTGATCATGTTGGCCCTTCCTTGATAAATTGCATCCTTGTCAAAGAGCCAAGGGCGTCCGAGTAGCACATGGCACGTGTTCATTGGAATGACGTCACAGAGGATTTCTTCACAGTAAGTGCCAATGCAGATCGGAATCTTTGCACGTTTGGTGACCTTTGATCTCCACTACTGTTAACCCATTGTAAACCATATGGATTTGGATGGTCCTTTGTCGCCAATTTTAGCCTGCGAACAACATAAATATTGACAAAATTAGCACCACTTCCATGGTCAACAATTAAAGTTGCTAAATATCGAGAATTTCGCAATGACAGTGAAATAAATCATCCCTTTGTTCGAATTCTGTTGTCATGGGCTCATTCTCCTCTTCAGTGGGAGCTACAGTTGTAGAGATCACAAATGAGGAGAGTGTCCGTTCATTTTTAGTAATCGATTCGTGGTTCACTCGGATCATCCTGAATTTCTTTTCCTTTTCTCCTGGTTCGCTCATCGAACTGGATGATATTTTCCATCAACTCTTCCAGTTCATCAGTTTGTCGGTCCATTTCTTCAGCAAGGAACTTGAACTTTCCATCCAGCTTCCCAGATAAAGTTTCATTGCGGTGATCCACTTGTTCATTCAAAGCCCTTTCGAAAAATGTAGCAAGTTGATCCAATCTTTCTTCGAAGTCATCAGTAACTTTCTCAAATTTTCAATTAACCTTTTGCACTAAGACTTCGGCCATTTTGTTACCGTCAGTGGCAACCTTGTGCAACTTTTCATGCAGCTCTGAATAGAGACTGACATTTTCCTTCTCAATTTTGTGGTTCACCTTCTTGAATTCATGGTTAATTTCCACTTTCATTTCCTTCACTTCGTCACCGAGACGATCAACTTTGGCGCATAACGCTCGCAGCATGGATGTCAACTCAGATATTCCTTCATTGCTATTACCTGCCATTTCAGAAAGAAAAACTAGGTATATATAAAGTTAAAAAATAAAATAAAATAAAAATATTTTGGTGATCTCTTCTCTTTTCTTTCTTTCCTCACTTAATCTCAAACTCAAAGTGTCCGCGACTTGAGTTCGATCACAAATCAATTCTTGAGGCTTTTTCCAAAGTTGAGTAGGAAGATCGGGGTTGAGAATGGGGACGCACAATGCAAGAAACAAAATGCAATGATCGACTCAATCAAAGGACTTTATGATATATATATATATATGTGATATACAATGCAAATGATAAATGAGCACAAGTCGATTACTGCAATTGCTACCAACGTTCACAATCCTTCAAATTGGCTAAGTCCTTCATTGATCCCAAATATATAAGTAAGCTCACTGAAAATAACACTAAGAAAAAATTCACAATACTCAAGTGGATTCAATGGCTGGGTTTCACAATCCGAATCAAGAATTCCACTGCCTTTATCTCAGGCGGAACTTCAACTTGGTGTTCTTGAAATTAATCAAAGGAACAATTATGCCTGTCAAATATATCTACTTTATTATATCACTTAAATATATATGTGCCCAAATTCCAAATATATGTTGGTGGCTCATTCTGCACTCAAAAACACTTGAAATATTTTCCCAACAATCAAAAACACTCAAGCCCAATTAGTTTGCGAGCTGGCAGATTTGGACTCTTGTCAATTTTGAGGTTTTGAGGGATCCAAATGGTACCAAGGTCATGGGGATTAATAGGATAGTGACTATGTGTGAGTTAGGGGACAAATAAAGCAAAACATGTTACTATAACTCCTCACACGCGCCCTCACACGCAGGGTTTTAATGATGCCGCTGGCTTTTGGGCAATGGATACAAAAGTGGGCATAACTTTGTCAATACTTATCCAAAACACTTGATTCAAATTGCTATGGATTAAGTACTCAAAGGGATTCAATGTGGTTGAAGATTAATCAGGAAATTCAAAGAATGATATAAGCTATGAACTCCCAAAGTTGCTGCTTCCGCAGGTTCACTGTGGCAGATAATTTGTTTTCGATGTTTGACCAACCAAATGAACTCCAAACATCTTGAAACTACTTCCAATGGATTCCTCAGACCCAAAATGTGTTAAATAACCCCTTGGAATTAAAGCAGGCCCTTTTCCCCAAGACGAACAAACACCAATGTTTCCAGAATGTGAAAATAGCTAGCAATCTAGGCACTTGTTCAACCAAACTTGTGTTCAATGCTCAAAATTCTTGGGAAATGATGCTATATCCATACATTGATGTTCAAGCAAATGAAAAAAAGCTCAAAAATACAAAATTACATAATCAAAAAGCAAAACATGAAGATTTTTGGGTTTTTGGATGAAGAACATGAAGAACACTCGTGAATCTTCAAATGGGCATAACTTTTGCATACGAACTCGGATTTAGATGAATCATATGTCAATGGAAAGATCTTGGGATGAGGTTGGTAAATATGGGATCATATTTCAAAAAATCTTAAAGAGCAAAAACCAGAAATTCGAAATAGTGGACAGAACTTCTTTTTTAGGGTTTTTGATGGGATTTTGGTGAAGGAGGTGGGGTTGGAAAAATTTGGGCAGCATAACCCCTCAAAATGGATGATACAATGACCAAATGAAAGATGTTTCCAAATGGTGAGGGGTGGAGTGTGTGGAATGAATGAAAATGGGATGAACAATTTTTTTAGTGAAATAATGGCCAAGAACTTAAAAAATTCATAGAAAATGACTCCCTTGGCCAAAAATTTCGAAATTTATAGTATGATTTTGCATGTAAACAACCCAATGAAACCGAATATGACTCAGAATTCAGAGAATATTAACTGAGGAAAACGGATTTGGGATGAACAGTGCACAGTGAACTATTTTGGAGGTTTTGGGGGGGGGGGGGGGTTTGATTTTTATGTGTTTTGAATATATGGATAAGGGTTCTATTGATTCTTTGCTTGGCTCTGATACCAATTTGGCGTATCCTCAAAGTCCAAGATTGAACAATGAAATCAATAGGAAGATCAAAAGGGAAAAAAAGAGAATGGGGGATGAAGAGGATTGGGAAGCTTTTCCATGTTTATCCAACAAAGGAATTCAACCTTGGATTTGCTTCAAGAATCCAATAGTTGTGATGTTAGCTCAAACTAAAAACATAATTAAATGGATGAGGATTTTCAGTTGCCATAAACTCTCAAATGACCTTAAAGAAAAATGATATGCATTCAAGCAAAATATTCATAGATTCAAAATGGTGAGTAGCAAGCTTTGGGGGAAGCCATATAAATAGGCAAACCCTTAATTACAAAAATTAAAAGACTAAACAATTAATTAGGGGCTTTAATCAATCCATTACTTTAATTAAAAAGTCTTAAATAAAATTAAACAATGCATGATTAAAATGTGGGACGTCGTGAAGCTCATCAGCACGTCGCCAAGCATGGAAGAAAAGGAGGCTGGCGACGTGAAATAGGACTTAAAATGCATTCGAGGTCTGCTACGGGAAGGGACGGGACCATTGGTCCAGCAGCAGAAATTAAATACCAATACTCTTCGGGACTGCGGCTCCCTAGACTCCCCTACTTGATTGGACAAAAGGAGATGGATCAAATTTTGAATTTACGTCGCAAGGCTGTTGTTCTCGTCGTGAAGCGGTAGAGTATGTCGTGATCAAAAGGGACTTACATTGTGACACGGATGGGCATCGTGCAGGGGTTCCGCGACGTAAAACAGCTTTGCGACGTGAGGCTGGGAGGGATGGCGACGTCGAGGCCAAAATGAGGGTTTCTTTCTTTTTTGGCCGGATATGGCGTTGCTGGTCGGAAAAGGGCGTGAGCGGCGGATGGTCAACTGCTGGTGTGAGCTTCCAGATACTGCCGGCTATTTGAGGGTGGAGTCGAAGGTCGGAGAGGGCACCTCCATGGTTTTGGGGAGTCTGGCCGGAGCAGCGGCAACGGGGGAAGGTGATGAGACAGCGATGATGATGAGAGGGCCACGGAGTTGTGGGCTTCCGAGGGTGAGGATGACAGCCTCTGGAAAGGAACGGCCGGGGAGTTTCTGTCACAGCTCGTCGGAGGTGGAGATTCCAGCGGTGGGAGTTGGTTTGGCCATTCGTTGGTGACAACGACAAGGAGAGAGATGGAGGAGGTGGTCAGCTGATGCTGTTGAGGATGCTGGCGGAACAAGGAGATGGAAGCAGCTTGGGCCGAGGGTCACCGGAAATGGAGGCCGGAGGTGGATGGTTCTGGCCAGAGGGCGCGATTGGTTGAGGAAGATGATGGAGGGAGTCGGGATGGGCCTTGGAGATGTGGGCATAGAGCTGGGCCTTGGGGCCATGGGCCGACTAAAGTGAAAAGTGGCATTTGGGCTGTCCATGGGAAAAGGTGAGACATGGGTGGGATGAGGTAGAAGGGGTGGGCCCGTCAATGAGAAGGGGTGGCTTGGGCCGGACCGTGCAAGGAGTAAATTGGGCCTGGCCATGGAGATGGTGGGCCGGCTAGCCATTTGAGCTGTTGGGCCAAGGGATTCCGGACCATTGGAATTCTGATGGGTCGGCTTCTCTGCTGGGCCTAAGTAATTAATTAATTGCTGGGCTTGTGGATGTATAGACTCATCTCTTTTATTTCTTTTGATCCAACTTCTCTTTTTTCTTGGCCCAATCATCATAAGTCCAAAAACGATTGCCGCCGTTGACCGATGACCGTCCGGCGTTGACCGGTCAGATTTCGGCAAAAATCCGGTGATGCTCCGGTGGAACTCCGGTGGGGTTCCGGTGGTCTTCCAACATCCATCTCTTCAATGATCAACTTTAATTCTTCCGCTTTCTTCATAGTTAATTCTTCCGGGTGACTCAAAATATTATTTCTAATGTTACATTTAACCGGATAGGGTCGTTTTTCAGTCGGTTTGTTTTGAAGAACTACTGCACTTTCCGTCCTGAAAGAACTTTTCTAGAGGATTACAAGTTACGCCGAAACAACAGTAAAATTATCCAATTACAATTAATTCCATGGGCACTATTCCGGTATTAGCGATTTCTTTTTTCTTCATTTGATCACTGTCTACACATACATTTGATTACTATTCCGATATTAGAAATGTAGAAAAGTGGAATCATTTGATATTAAAATCCTAAAAACGGCCTAGGCTTGAAAGTATATAATTAAGATTATGATTAAGCCCTATAATTACTATTGAATCATTAGAATTAATCATTTAACACTGTGAAAGGAGCCCTATATATATACAGCCATACTTATAGACACCTGAGTCACTTCTTTGTGTACATCCTGCAGGCTTCTATCTAGTTGCGAAACCAGAATTGATTGTAAGGAAGGGTCCGGCTACCACCAAAAACATTCAAAAAGAAGAGAGGGCTCATTTTCATTATAATTAAAAATCTATCATGAAAATTACAATATTAGCTTTTAGGGATAACTAGGGCCTGGTATGCATTACCAAAACATTATATGAGTCAAAACGTCTCCATTTCAAACATTATGTATTAGGCCCCATATATTAATTAGTAAAGTTAAACAAGACACATATCAATAACATGGTAAACCACATACCAAGCACTTGGTAACAGTGGCGGATCCATAATTTGTTTTCACTGGTATCTGTTGGCACACTTGTTTGCTTTTCATGCAGGTTGATGTTTGCACTACCTGCTAAAAACAAGAAATTACTGTCTGTGGAACTTAACAGCCATTGCTACTGCAACTGTTTTGCGGCGCTTTATATATTCCCTGCAGCTCGCCCGGCAAAAGTGGTTCTACACAGAATATACGCTCTGCAACTTTTACATTTTATACACACTTCTGATATACATTACTGAGTTTGATCTAGGAGTTCTTGGAGAGAATTTTTGAGTGATCATTCTGTTCTTATCTCAATTGGTTGAAGTTGATTAGATAGACTTTCATTTTGAAAGATTGATTGAGAGGATCTTGTAAATTCAAGATAGTATCTTGAATGAGTGAAAGATAGATAGGATTTCAGATTACAGGTTAGACACAGATTCAAGTTCTTAGACTGTTCTTGATTGTTTGTATTCTGAGGGAGATCTGTAGTTGAGGGGGAGCTCTAACTACCAGACCGAGCTAGGTACAGAGATTGCTAGAATAGTTTGTAAGGTTCTTGAGTCTTGATTTAGTGGAGTCTAAGCCTGGATTGGAATCCCCCGGATGTAGGACAGGAGGTCTGAACCGGGTCAACAACCATTGTGTTCTTTACATTATGCACTTTACTTTTGGTTGTTTGTATTTCTCTCTGACAACAGACTATTAGGGACCTTCAAATTGGTATCAGAGCAATTCTTCTAAAGAAGATCAGTTGAAGAAAAAGATTCACTATGAGTAGAGAGATTTCACATTTGCGTCCTCCGATCTTTGATGGGACAAACTACAGTTACTGGAAGTGTAGAATGCAATTCTACTTGATGGCTCTAGGAGATGAAGTCTAGGATGCTGTTGAAACAGCATGGGATCCACCTATGAGAACAGATAAACCAGCAACAGAAGGTGCTGAACAGCCTCCGCCTTGACTCGCAAGAAGAGATGAATTAACTGCAACTGAACGTACTGCTAAGCAAGGAAATTTCACTGCTATGAATGCTATCAGTGGCGCTGTAGAATAAGCACAGCATCGTATGATCAAAAACTGTAAAACGGCTCATGCCATGTGGAAGTTTCTTGAAGTCCGATTCGAAGGATCAGAAGATGTCAAAATGACTCGTCTACACAGAGTGGAATCGCTTTATGACAGATTGGAGATGACTGATGACGAAAACATCTCACAATATTTTGAAAGATTTCAAGATGTTGTTAATCAATGTCTTGAACTTGGTATGAATTTTGATGAGCAAAAACTAGTCAGGAAAATGTTGAGAACTGTTTCTCACAAGTATTCTGGAAAGATTTCTGTTCTAGAGGAAAGCGCAAAGATCAACACGATGACCTTGGAAGAGCTTGTTGGAAATCTACAGAATTATGAGATGAATCATCTTGATTCAAGAAGCAAGAGCAAATCAAAGAATATTGCACTGAGAAGTGAGATGGTTGAGGAGTGCGATGATGATCTAGAAGAGGAAATGTCTCTGATTACAAAAAGGATAGCTAGAATGCTTCAAGAAAAGAGAACCAGGCAATTTCAGAAAGGAAAGGTTCAAAAGGGTAAGTCGAGTAATGCTCCAACAACTGATAAACGTCAATTCAAAGGCTCAAAGAAACAGGACTTAAAAAATAACAAATTCAGGAGATCCAGAGAGCCTGAGAAAATTGATAAATTCACTTCTATCATCTGGTATGAATGTGAAGGAAAGGGACACATCCAATCAGAATTTCCTATTGCTAAAAGGAGAGAAAGAAAAGCCTTGCAAGTCACTCTGAGTGATGGAGAATCCGATGCTGAACTCACAGAAGAACAACAAAGTGATTCAGAAGATGTTGTGGCCTTTATGATTCGTGACAGCAGTCCCTCTAAAGGTAATGTAAGTTCAATAGATATTCTACTGATGAAGATGACTCTATTGATGCAGGTGATATAAAAGACATCTATACCAAGCTGGTTGATGCTTATGATGAACTAAAGGAAGAATATGATGCTGCTGTGAGTGAGAACAAGAAATTGTTAAAGCAAGTAGCAGAGTTGGGGATAGCCTTTGATAAAGAGGAATTGGAGAAAATCAAAGCTCTTAAAGATTCAAAGCTGTTAAAGGATCATATTGCTGAATTAGAAAACAAAATTTCCAAGCTCTCTGAAGAAAAACAGTCATTACAGTCAGACCTTGATGAGCTTAAATGCATGAATAATGGCCTTAAGAGTATGGTAAAAGGTAAAGGTAAGCTTGATTCTGTATTATCTAACTGTAAAAAACCTTGTGATTTTACTGGTATAGGTTATAAGAAGAAAGGCAAGCAGAACAGATATAAGTCAAACTCTCGAAAGTTTGTCAGTGGAGGATATCTTGGTCCAGAATCTAGCAAATCTGTAAATCAAAGAGGAGTACCATTTCAAGTCAACCTTGATCCTCAAGACTATAGAGATTGTATTTATTGTGGTTTACCAGGACATCAAGCAGACACTTGCCTGAGAATCATTCGAGATCTCATAAATGGACGATCTGTTGTCTGGCCAACTGTGGAACTACGCGAGAAAATACAAATACGTAAGGCATGGGTTCCTAAGCATTTTAAAATTCCATCAGTTGCGCTTGTTGTCTTATCTTTACAGGAACAGCTCAGAGACACCCAGGGGTACTTTGACTCTGGATGCTCTAGACATATGACAGGAACCAAGAGTTTTCTCGACAACTATGTTCAACAAGACTGTGGTGAAGTTATTTTTGGAAACGGAGCTAAAAGCAGAATAACAGGTTTTGGTACATCAAAACAGGGAGCACTTTCTAATCTCTCTAGAATATATTTTGTAGATGGCTTGACAACAAACTTGATTTCTATTAGTCAACTTTGTGATGATGATTTCTTAATCCAGTTTGACAAACGTTCTTGCCAAGTTCTCAGGGATCAAGAGTGCTTTCTAATTGGAAAAAGGTCCAAAAATAACTGTTACATATTAAAGGAAGATTCAGACAAAGCTCTTGTTACCAAGCAGGATCTCACTACACTTTGGCATAAGAGGATGGATCACTTGAACTACTAATCATTATACAAATTGAGTATCTCAGGTGCTGTTCGTGGATTGCGAAAACTTCTGAATGTTACAAATCTTACCTGTGAAGGTTGTTCAAAAGGGAAGCAGACCAAATCTCAACACAAAAAGGTTGAAGGAATCAATACTGAAAGCTGCTTAGAACTTCTTCACATGGACTTGATGGGACCAACAGAAGTTGAGAGTCTTAATGGCAAAAGGTACATTTTAGTAATTGTTGATGATTTTTCTAGATTTACCTGGGTATGTTTTCTCAGATCAAAGGACGAAGCATTTGAGCACTTCGAATCTACGAGTCTGAAGCTTATGAATCAGAAATAGTCCAAAATCAAAAGGATTAGTACAGATCATGGAAGAAGTTTGAAAATCAGTCATTCACTGATTTTTGTAAAGCTCATGGTATTGCACAAGAATTTTCAGCACCTAAAACCCCCCAACAAAATGGAGTAGCTGAAAGGAAGAACAGGACTATACAAGAATTAGCCAGATCAATGATGCATGATAGTACTCTATCAAAGTCGTTCTGGGCAGAAGCTGTGAACACCGCTTGTCATGTTGTAAATCGAGTGCTGTTGAGACCACAAACCAACTACACTCCATATCAAATCTGGTATAACAAACTTCCCACTGTCAAATATTTCCATACATTTGGTTGTTCTTGCCATGTTTACAGGGACAGGGAACAAATCAAGAAATTTGATGCCAGATCTGAAAGAGGATTGTTTTTAAGATACTTTAACAATTCTAGAGCTTATAGAGTCTACTTGACAGAGAGTAGGAAGGTCATAGAATCCACGAATATACTTTCTGATGATTCTGGAGACAGAAGAGTTTTGAATGAAGATGATGAGCTACCTATCATTCCCAGATCAGTTTCTAGACCTGCTGAACAGGATTCTTCAGTTCCAGAAACACAAGATGAAATTCTTACAGAATCTGAAGAAAATGTTGCTGAGGATGCTGATCAACAGCAAGACAACAATTCTGATATTAGTAAGAAGAAAGGATCCAGGACGTTAAAGCATCACTCTGACACTGATATCATTGGAGATATTGATCCCCCCAGGCAAACCAGGAACAAAAAGATTGATTTTAGACATTTGGCGGGTCTAAATTGCTTTATTTCCAAGGTTGAACCAAAGAATACAGATGAAGCCCGGAAAGATGAATATTGGATCGCTGCAATGCAAGATGAGCTTCTTCAATTCGAGAGAAACTCTGTTTGGGAGCTTGTGCCACCTCCAAACAACATAAATGTCATCGGTACAAAATGGGTGTACAGAAATAAAACTGATGAACAAGGTAATGTAATAAGGAACAAAGCAAGACTTGTAGCACAAGGCTACACTCAGATTGAAGGTCTAGACTATGGAGAGACTTTTGCTCCAGTGGCCAGAATGGAAGCTGTTCGGATACTACTTTCTGTAGCATGTTGCTTAAACTTCAAGCTTTATCAAATGGATATTAAGACCGCCTTCTTAAATGGCCGTATCAAGGAAGAAATTTATGTGGCTCAGCCACGTGGTTTTGAAGATCATATTCATCCGGATTATGTCTATAGAGTTAAAGGAGCTCTTTATGGACTCAAGCAAGCTCCTTGAGCATGGTACGAGAGGCTGTCACTATTCCTTGTTAACAACGGGTATAAAAGAGGAAATGCTGATAAGACGTTGTTTGTAAAGCATACTAACAACGATTTTATGGTAGCACAGGTTTATGTTGATGACATAATTTTTGGTTCAACCTCAGACAAGCTCAGAGAAGAATTTGTAGATGCTATGAAGTCAGAATTTGAAATGAGTATGCTCGGAGAACTTCATTACTTCTTGGGTCTTCAGATCAAGCAAACAAAGGATGGAATTTTTCTCTCACAAGAGAAGTATGCTATGAACATGTTGAAAAAGTTCAAAATGGAAGATAGTAAGGTTGCTCGTACACCTCAAGGACAACAAGCAAAACTTTCTAAGGATGATTGTGGGAAGGATGTGGATCAGAAACATTATAAAAGTATCATAGGTAGTCTTCTTTATCTAACCGCTACAAGACCTGACATATCTTTCAGTACAGGGGTATGTGCTCGGTTTCAAGCTCAACCAAAAGAATCTCATCTCAAAGCTTCTAAAAGGATCATGCGATATATAAAAGGGACAGTTGGTCTTGGTATTTGGTATTCAAAGAGATCATCTCTTGAGCTTATTGGCTACACAGACTTAGACTGGGCAGGATGTTGCGATGATAGAAGATCAACCACAGGAGGGTGCTTTTATTTGGGAAATAATCTGGTTTGTTGGTACTCTAGGAAACAAAATATTGTAGCCCTCTCTACTGCAGAAGCAGAGTATATAGATGCAACATGCTGTTGCTCTCAACTCATGTGGATGAAACAAATGCTAGCAGATTATGGAATTTCTCAAGAAAGATTTGTAGTCCTTTGTGATAACACCAGTGCAATAAATATTTCCAAAAATCCAGTTTTGCACAGCAGAAGCAAGTATATAGACATCAGATATCATTTTATAAGGGATTTAGTTGAAGAAAGTATATGTGATATACAACACATTGGGACGTTGGAACAGCGGGCAGACATCCTAACGAAGGCACTTGATGGTGAAAGGTTTGATAAACTCAGGTCAACTTTGGGCCTGTGTTATTCCTCCTAAACTGAATTTTTAATTCTTAAATTATGTTTTGTATTGGGCCGATGCTATTAACTCTTTGTTCATTTCTGTTTTAAGCCCATTTCACAGTTTGCCTCTAAAATTGTTTGGATAGAGATTCATTCCCCGATTCGAATCGACGTCTGTGACGTGCCATGATTACGCTTCAGACTGCGTACCATCACGTTGCACAGCCTCCAACAGACGCCTTTTCGTCTTCCTGCATCCATTGATAAATAAGGGTTTCTGCTATTGTTTTTGATTCATTCTTTACATTGTTAACTTTTTCCCTTCTAACAATTTCAGTATGGCTCTCTCACCTTCCTCTACTCCGTCCAACGTTGAAGTGAATCCAAACCCTACTTCTTTCACTGAAAATCCATCCATTAAAGAGGAAGATCAGTCGTTCGATCCTCATACTGCTATTGTTTCTGTTTCAACTGAGAATGTAGTTGAAACCAACCCTATTTCATCTGACCTACCACCGGAACTTCCTCCGCCACCCATTCCAGCTCTTCCATCCACTGTGAAGGAAACCTTTCCCATTAATCCTTTTGGTGATGATGATGACTTCAGGCGTGACATTCCTGTTGACAACTCTCCTGTTGATGATCCAGATGACTCGGAGAAAACTGCTGAGGAGACTCTGAAATCTCCCCCTACTACAAGAGCTCGTTCAACCAGGACGGGCAAGTCTCCTGTTTCCAGCGTGTCTAAGAAGAGGAAGCAGTCTGTTGGTGAAACATCTCGCAAACGACAGAGGAAGGAAGGCATGCCAAAACTGAAATTCAAGGATGCATACAGTGAAACTTATTTCACCAAGGAGATGAAGACTTTTGCGAGGAAAAATCTTGTCAATCGGGACTTCATTCCAGAGGAGATCTTCGACCATGCCATCTATAAGGAGATTGGGTTTACAAGATACTTGGAGCGTCATCATCTGCTTCACTGGGCCACCAAACTGAAGTTCTATTCTCCCACTCTTGTGAGAGAATTCTATGCGAATCTCCAGCCTGACATTCTTGACGCCGACTCTCCGTGGTTTGGTAAAATCTATATCCGTGGTCGATTTCTAGATCTGACGTCTGCCTCTATTGTTGGGATGTTACAGCTTCCTGCCAACGACACTCTTGGTGATCCTATTGACTACATGCCTGATCGTGTTTCTGAAGTTGCTTATGCTATTTCAAACCAGAAGAGTACTGCCTTTGGTCGCAACAAACTGAGCTCGTCTGACCTGACTCTCAAGTATCACTGCCTGTTCCGCCTGTGTGCTGCTAACATACTGCCTACTTCCAATGCTTCTCAAATCAGTGCACATATGGGTAAACTTATTTTCTGCATTGATAAATATCTTGAACTAATGAACTATGGCTTTGTTGTGTTGAAAAGGATGGTGACCTATGCTCAAGGGAACATTGATGATAAGGCATTGTTGCCATATCCATCTTTGATCACACTCTTTCTGGCATCCCATGGCATTAAGGCTGCCCCTGAAGAACTTGTGAAAACTAAGAGTCATACTCCTGCGACTACCATTCGTGACTTTCACAATGACTTCAAGGCAGGACCACCACTGACTGGGCAAGCCCTTGTGCAACAGATCCAATCTATTCTTCTTGCTCAAAATGAAAAATTGACTGAGTGGAGTCACGGGGCTATTGACTTTAAGCGTCAGAACCAGAGGATCATCTATCTGTTGCCTAATTCTTTTGAAGAACGGCAGGCTAACTTCCCTTCTGATGACTCTTCTCATGAAGAAGACTGATCATTCAGGGGGAGTAAGTGTCTATGAGATGGACTATGTTAGTTGGTGGTGGTAACATCTCTAAAATTCTGAACTCTTTCTTTTGGTATTTTTGGTGGGTTTATGAACAATCTTATTTGTGGAGTTTGTTTTGGTTGGATCTGGACTTATGATGGATGGGTATTAACTCTGATGCTATGTTTGATATTATGCTTGTCTGCATTTAAACTGATCTGATTATGTTTTTATTTTTCTTATGATTTCTTGTTGTTTTTGCTAATGTGGTTTGTATCTTAGACACTTGTGTGACTGTATCAGCCTCTTCATGAAAAGAGGGGGAGATTGTTGGCACACTTGTTTGCTTTTCATGCAGGTTGATGTTTGCACTACCTGCTAACAACAAGAAATTACTGTCTGTGGAACTTAACTGCCATTGCTACTGCAACTGTTTTGCGGCGCTTTATATATTCCCTGCAGCTCACCTGGCAAAAGTGGTTCTACACAGAATATACGCTCTGCAACTTTTACATTTCATACACACTTCTGATATATATTACTGAGTTTGATCAAGGAGTTCTTGGAGAGAAGTTTTGAGTGATCATTCTGTTCTTATCTCAATTAGTTGAAGTTGATTAGATAGACTTTCATTTTGAAAGATTGATTGATTAGATAGTATCTTGAATGAGTGAAAGATAGATAGGATTTCAGATTACAGGTTAGACACAAATTCAAGTTCTTAGACTGTTCTTGATTGTTTGTATTCTGAGGGAGATCTGTAGTTGAGGGGGAGCTCTAACTTCCAGACCGAGCTAGGTACAGAGATTGCTAGAATAGTTTGTAAGGTTCTTGAGTCTTGATTTAGTGGAGTCTAAGCCTGGATTGGAATCCCCCGGATGTAGGACAGGAGGTCCGAACCGGGTCAACAACCACTGTGTTCTTTACATTATGCACTTTACTTTTGGTTGTTTGTATTTCTCTCTGACAACAGACTATTAGGGACCTTCAGTATCAAAAGTGATAGAAACTACTCCCTCCGTCCCATTTAAAGCGTCTCAAAACTTTTGGGCACGGTATTTTATGTGGTGATAGTTAGTATATAATGTAGGGGTAGATTAGTATTAAAGTGGGGGTAAATTAGGAATTTGTGTGATGTAATTGTAATGAGTTTGGATTTTTAATTGATTTATTTTTGTGTGAGGTGATAGTTGTGTGTTTGAAATTTTAATAAATTTATTTATGGATGTGATATGATGGAAGTGGGTTTGTAATTAATTATTTCCAAAAAGGGAATGAGACAATTGAAATAGGACGGACCAAAAAGAAAAGTGAGATATTATTAATGGGACGGAGGGAGTATGTTGAAATTCAGGATGATAGTCAAAATACAAAAACTATTGAAAAATACTAGAATTCTTGCGATATCACTATAAAAATTCAGTGGTTGTACAAAACAAAATCAAGTTAATTCTAAATTTTTTTAGCGTAAAATTGCAATTTATCAATTTGAGTGGTATTCCGTGGCAACATCAGACTCTTATTGCATCCGCTCCTGCTTGGTAAAACACATACCAATATTGTGGTAAAACACATATCAATAACCTGCTAGACACCATAAGGTATATATGGTAAAGCACATATGAAGAACGTGATAAATATTATATGGTATCTGTGGTAAACAATACTGGTATACTGTGCTAAACCATATACCAATAACTTGGTAAATACGATATGGTAGCTGTGGTAAAGCACATACCAATGCAGTGGTAAACCACATATATCATTAATCTAGTAAACACCATAGGGTATTTGTGGTAAAAACACATACCCAGAACTTGGTAAGTACCATATGATATCTGTGGAATAACCTGGTAAATACTATAAGGTATTTGTGGAAAAGCACAAACCAAAAACTTGATGAACACCAAATGGTATATGTGATAAAGCATATTGGTATATTGTGCTAAACCATACATCAATAACTTGATAAGTACTATATGGTAGCTGTGTAAAGCATATACTAATACAGTGGTAAACCACATATTATTAACCTGGTAAATATCGTATAATACTTGTAGGAAAGCATATACGAACAGCGTGGTAAACCGAGTCAAATATATAATAGACTGCAAAATGTAATAAAATTGAGGATAAGACCTAAAAAAATTTAGGTTAAAAGAATTTTAAAAAGGGTTTGAGACCTGATCATTTACTGTAAATTTTATGGAAGGTCCAAGCCCCTTCATATGAAAGTATAGTTTCGCGGCAGCTTGTATCATTAGGGCTAAGACCACCTCCAACGCACCGCCATTTTTGGCGTTGGAGGGGAAAACCCCGGTTGCGGGCGCTCCAATGCGCCCGCAAAGATTGCGGCCGGGAACGCCATTTTTGGCGTTCCCGCATAGTGCACTGCAATTTTTTGCGGTGCACTGTTCATCACCGCTATCCCCCTTCTTTTTTTTTCTTCTCTTTTTTTATTTACTTTGTTATTTGATTTTTTTTTTCATTTTTGTTTTATTTTTTTTATAATTTTTTTATTTTTCTTTTATTTGAATTATTTTCTTTCTTCTCTATTTTTTTAAAATTTAAGTTTATATTTTTTATTTTAATATATTAAATTTAATATAAACATAATAAAATAAAACTCATTAGATTAAAATACCATAACATTAAATTTAAATTGAAATGAGATACAAATGTAGTGATAAATTAATTAAAACATAATACAGTAAACTAAATTAATAATCTCCCAAATCATGGCCTGATCCGGAACCCCCGATGTCTCCAAAATAATTTTGAAAGCCAAAATTAGTGTTGGGAGTGGATGAAGACTGCTCACGCATTCTCTCCATTATTTCGGCTTGTGATTGTTGGATAAACATACGTCGGATGGGATCGGAAATTGTCATTGGATCAATCAACATGGTTTCTTGATCTTGCTTCTTCCTGGCCAACTCATTCGCCTGTTCAATAGCAGCAATCTTCCGATCTTGGGATTTCTTTGTCTCCTCATAATATGCCTGCATTTGTTTATTACTTTCCAACAATGAATTAACAAAAACAGAAATATCTTCACCTTTCTTCTTTTTCAGTTTAGATTTTTTAACACCCAAAGGGCGTTGAGATCCAAATCCAGATCCACTGTCGCTACCATCAGTTAAATTGACAGGAAAAGGAATTGAGGGAGGTGACATAGGAGATTCGGGCATCGGGGTATTTGAACTGAGTGATTGAGTTGAAAAATCTTCACATCGTGATTTTTGGGCCTTGCAAGAGAACTTTTCGAAATCCTTCATAATATCCCACACATGCTCAAATTTGAATCCTTTGGCATACTTCTTTTCCATCATCATCAGCTCCTTCGCTCGATTCATCTGCATATTTACTAAAGTTTTAGAATATCTATTGACATACATGAAAACAGATTGTCAAATACATATCTAAACTTACCAAATCATTTGTGGAGATACCACTTGGTTTCATATACTCGACTTGTTGGATGCAAGATTTAAGCTTCGCCGTGGCTGCCAAGATGGTCTGCATTCGGCTCTCAACGGAACGCCAGCTTCTATCCGGAACAGATTTATTAGGTTTTTGTAGGTTCAATGTATCAGTAACACGTTGCCAGAACATTTCTTTTTTTTGGGATATGCCAATTTCAGGATCTTGGGAAATTTCGATGTATGCATGACAAAGTTGTTTATCTTCATCAATGCTGTAATTGGCATTTCTTGAGCTTGCCATAGAGAATAAATGAAAGAAAGGAGAGTATATGGTTGAAAGATATGTTGTAAATGGAATGTGGGAGGTGTAGATTCTATTCCACTAGAACTTATTTATAAGTAAAGTTCTCACAAATCAAACGGTCAAGATCCTACCGACAAATCTAATGGTTCGGATTTAAAGAATGAATCCAATGGTTCAGATCGAGTCGTTTGAATTGGATGCCACATCAACGGTCAAGATTCTACCGACAAATCTAATGGTTCGGATTTAAAGAATGAATCCAATGGTTCAGATCGAGTCGTTTGAATTGGATTCCACATCAACGGTCAAGATTCTACCGACAAATCTAATGGTTCGGATTTAAAGAATGAATCCAATGGTTCAGATCGAGTCGTTTGAATTGGATGCCACATCAACGGTCAAGATTCTACCGACAAATCTAATGGTTCGGATTTAAAGAATGAATCCAATGGTTCAGATCGAGTCGTTTGAATTGGATGCCACATCAACGGTCAAGATCCTACCGACAAATCTAATGGTTTGGATTTAAAGAATGAATCCAATGGTTCAGATCGAGTCGTTTGAATTGGATGCCACATCAACGGTCAAGATCCTACCGACAAATCTAATGGTTCGGATTTAAAGAATGAATCCAATGGTTCAGATCGAGTCGTTTGAATTGGATGCCACATCAACGGTCAAGATTCTACCGACAAATCTAATGGTTCGGATTTAAAGAATGAATCCAATGGTTCAGATCGAGTCGTTTGAATTGGATGCCACATCAACGGTCAAGATCCTACCGACAAATCTAATGGTCTGGATTTAAAGAATGAATCCAATGGTTCAGATCGAGTCGTTTGAATTGGATGCCACATCAACGGTCAAGATCCTACCGACAAATCTAATGGTTTGGATTTAAAGAATGAATCCAATGGTTCAGATCGAGTCGTTTGAATTGGATGCCACATCAACGGTCAAGATCCTACCGACACATTCAATGGTTCAGATTATGTCTTTTTAAATAATATTCCACATTAACGGTCAGGATCATACCGACACATTTAATGGTTCAGATTGAAAGCATAAATCCAATGGCTCGTATTCTTTCTAGAAAATATTCAATTTCTCTATTTAAGGTAGACATCTTGTTTAGAATTACACATTCAAATTTTCATTGTATTCTGATTAAAAAAAATCTTAGGATAATGAATCACATCTTCGACGATGATGACGACTTTGAAGAGCTCCAACAAAGATTACTTCAACAGATGCAGCACAACAATCTTGCAATAGGGGCATTACTAGCATCCCAAAATTCAACAAATGTTCATGGTGGTTCAGTTCGTGGGCGTAGAGTAATCCATCGTGATCGAGAAGGAGCTGCCGAACGACTTTTCAATGACAACTTTTCTGAAACTCCAACCTTCAATGAAGAGATGTTTCGCAGACGTTTTCGGATGTCTCGAAATTTATTTCTTCGTATTGTTGAAGCTTTAAGAAGCCACGACGAGTACTTCGTTCAACGTATAGATGCACTTGGGAGACCGGGTTTGTCCACTCTACAAAAGGTTACAGCTGCCTTTCGGGTGTTGGCATACGGAATGCCGGCGGATGCATCGATGAATACATAAATATTGGTGAGTCAACTACAATTGAATGTGTGAAAAGGTTTTCTCGTGCAATCGTTGAAATATTTTCCAACCAATATATGAGATCTCCTAATCCGAATGATGTTGCTAGACTACTGTATATTGGTAAACAACGTGGATTTCCAGGGATGTTAGGCTCTCTAGATTGTATGCATTGGAGGTGGAAAAATTGTCCAACTGCTTGGGCAGGGCAATATGCGGGACGTAGTGGAAAACCGACAATAATCCTTGAAATTATTGCTGATTACGATCTTTGGATATGGCATGCGTACTTTGGTATGCCAGGGTCCAATAATGATATAAATGTTTTGGAAAGATCTCATCTTTTTGCAGATCTGGCTAGAGGCATCGCTCCACCAGCACATTATGTCATCCAAGGAAAAGTGTACGATATGGGTTATTACCTCGCGGATGGAATATATCCAAAGTGGGCAACACTTGTTCAAACTATTCACGATCCTCGCACAGAAAAAAAGAGGTATTTTGCAATGAAACAAGAGTCGTGTAGGAAGGATGTCGAGCGGGCGTTTGGAGTTCTTCAAAGCCGGTTTGCAATTGTTGCAAATCCTTCCCGATATTGGAGCAAGGATGATTTGCATGATATAATGTCTGCGTGTATTATCATGCACAATATGATAATTGAAGATGAGCGGGATCTCAATATACCCATCGATGAAGCAAGAGAAGTTCCTATCCCAGACGTTGAAATTGTGAATGAAGGACTCGATCAATTCCAGACATTTCTTTCCCGATTTAAGAAAATTAAGGACAAAGATGCACATATATCACTTCGTAATGCTTTGATTGAACATTTGTGGGAAGAACGCATGAGCTATGATGTTTAATGTATTATGAGTTATGAAATGTGTTTAATAAATTGTTTGTTTTTAATTTTTTTTTTGTAATATAATTTTAAATTTTATTCATTATTAAAAAATTAAATTAATATTAAAAAATAATTTTAATATGATAATTATTAATGTACATAAATATAAATACAAAGTAATTATTATTTTTAATTAAATAATTTAAATATAAAAATTAAATATGTTATATATATTTAAAATATGTATTAATATAATTGATAAATGTAATATTATATGAATAGTAAAGGGAATCATAATAGAATATTCTATTGTAGAGGGAAATTTAGAGTTGTGGGTTGGAGAGGGATAGTGAAAAACTGTAAATCTAACTGTAAAATAGAGATAGTGTAACTGTAAAATAGAGGTGTGGGTTGGAGATGGCCTAATATGATGTGTGATTGTTCCTCCAATCCGTGAGAGAGTACTTGGGGGTTATTTCTTAACTTATTGACATGTGGCTCTTTTATTAATCCATATAGCACGTGGGTCCGTCATTTTTAAAAGCCTTCATTGTTTATTGGAAAATGGACAAATATGTCATGTCTCTTTTCCAAAAATTTAAATTAGTTATTTTTCTATTTTATTATCAAAATTATCTGCTACAAATATTAATTATGTTCAAATCAGTTCATTGTTCACTAATTATGCTCTAGTTACCGACGTGGCAAGTGTTTAAATTTAAACTAGACACGTGAACATAATATTAGTCCCTTTTCTTTTATCTTTTGCTCATTCAGTCATAAACTTTTGTTTTGTTCCATTTAGTCCTTTATCCAAATCCGTTATTTTTATATTAATTGGCCTCCAACCTTTCAAATTATTTTATTCAGGCCCAGAACCTTAAATTTTTTACTATTACTAATCCATTTATCAAATAAATGTCCAACATACTTCCGTAGATAAAATTGAACACCAAACCTCATGCATTGGGTTTTTTTGTCCATGCTTCCTGCATCCATAACCTTCCAAAAAATAAAGGTAAATTATTTACACAAATATTAAAAATAAATCATTTACTACGTTCTAAGCTAAGAAACAAAGTATGATTGTGCTAATTGTTGCTGAAAAAAACCATAACTAATGAACCATCGGTTGTGGTCGGATGGTTAGAGAGAGTCTGTAAAATTCCAGAACTTGGAAGACCCGATAACAAGGCAGTCAAACCTAGTGTATGAGGTTTGGTGTTTAATTTTATTTACGAAAGTATGTTGGCATTTATTTAATAAATGGATTAGTAGTAATAAAAAATTTAAGGTTCTGTGCCTGAAATGAAATAATTTGAAAGGTTGGAGGCCAATTAATAAAAAAATGACCGATTTGGGTAAAGGACTAAATGGAACAAAACAAAAGTTTATGACTGAATTGGCAAAAGAAAAAAGAAAAAGGACTAATATTATGTCCACGTGTTAGGTTTAAATTTAAACCCTTGCCACGTCCGTAACTAGAGCATAATTAGTGAACAAGGGACTGATTTGGACATAATTAGCATTTGTAGCGGACAATTTTGGTAATAAAATAGAAAAACTACTGATTTGAATTTTTGGAAAAGAAAAATGACATATTTGTCCTTTTTCCATTGTTTTTTGTATGAGCAAAAGCCATCATTGTTTGTCCATGTGATATGACGCTACAAAAATTTTGGAGGAAGACCACTAAAAAATTTCATCACCTTACGCACGATGTAGTGTGATTTGAATGGCTCATTTGTTGCGATTTAAATATCAATAATCTTTGTCATATAATTCATTTAAAATACTCAAAATAATTTATTTAATATTTAAAATAATATGTGGTCTGCTTTTGTATATGTGCGAATGAAAATTTCACATGTTAAAAAACTAATATTTATTTAATTAAGTTTTAATTTAATTTAATTGGTTACGAAATATGTTAGGGCCAAAACTTAATCATGTTCACTTTGTTTAATTATTATTATATCATCACACATATTAATTCTATAGGATGAAAAAACCCCAACGGTCCCAATTTATTCGTTTTTCTCGTTACCAAAAAAAAAATTATTCGTTTTTCTAAACCATTCCAAAAAAAATCAATTAACCAAATCCATTCCAAAAAAAATCAATTAACCAAATCATCCGGCAACTGTGCTAATGTTCGCCCAATCCATCCCATCCACCCCTAATCACGATTAATGCTGATGTGGCAACAGATGGTGCTGCCACGTCAACTATAGTAAGCGCACTAATCTGCTGACACGTCTGCATTAATTATCATTAGACGCACTAATCTGTGCCACATCAGCATTAATCGTCATTAGGGGTGGGTGGTTGGATTGGGCGAAAGTTAGCATAGGTACTGGATGGATTGTATTAATTCATTTTTTATGTGATGACTTGGGAAAACGAACAAAACTATGAGAACATTAGTTTTATTTTTTATTTTTCCATTCATTTTAAAGTGAAGATGTGATTAGGTGACCAGTCCATACAACGCTAGATCTGTGTGTGTGGATCCTGTCTGCTTCACGGTACCTGAAAATAACATGAGAAATATATAATGCAAAATGTTATTACTCCCTCCGTCCCATTTAACTTGTCTTGTTTAACTTCTGCACACAATCCTATACACTTTTTCAATAATTAGTACCTCAATATATGCACAATAAAAAATTATGTAAATTATATATTCTAAAACTACATAATAATACGATTCTAATAAGACCCAATTCGATTATTCTTTTAAAATATAAACTTACAATAAAATCAAGTCAAAGATGAACAATAAACAGTGTAAAAAAATCAAACAAGACATATTAACCGGGACGGAGGGAGTACTTTTTATTAACATGGCCAAACATACACCTTCCATTTTCCTTCCACGTTTTACATTATTGTTCATTATTTATTTATTTTTTAAAAAAGGGTTATATGTAATCTATATATCACTTTAATCACTTACACTACAAAAATGACACCTACAAAAGATGACAAACATTTTGCCGACATACAGAAGGGACCAAGAATTATGCAACGAATAAAATAACCATCGCGTAAAACCAAAAGATTTAAAATTCGTGAAATTGCCTCCACACAATGAACAAGGTAAGGATTGTAAATGTAATTCTTCGCCTCACATCAAATAATTATGTATGCTCTAGACGAGCTTTCGCATAGTGGACAATTTTTTATTTTTTTTATTTTATTTTTTTATTTTTTAGGAGCCGAAGCCACATAAATGGTGATGGGAGGCCATGCCACTTTTTTAAGAAGTAAAAGGAAGGGGGATAGAGGCCGAGGGGGAATCGAACCGCCAACTATAAGGTTAGAAATCTGAGGACATGACCACTGGGCCGAATTCACATTCCCACATAGTGGACAATATGTTAGGACTATGAATCGAATTTGAAAATACTGGCTGACTATATATAGGATTCTGTATTGAAATTCGATTTGTTAAGTGTTAGGAAGAAAAATACCACATTTTTGTTTCTAACCTTTAGGTTGGGGGTTTAATATCCGGCCTTCATAAGCCACACAAATTACAAAAGGACAAATAATAGAATTGACAAATGGGGGATAGAAATTTATCCCCCATTTATTCATTTGTAATTTGTGTGGCATATGCTCCCACCACAATTTCCTAACATATATAGGTTGAGAAAAAAAAAAACAAATATAGTACTGGGAGACTAGGTTTTTGTTGAGAGGTTTGAAAGTTGTCTATTGTACTCCAATTTTATATGGTGGAATTTGTTGTCGGCCGGTATTCGTGATTTTTCCTAGTTCGAGTTTTCCACTTAACTCATGGTGTTAATTAGTACTTCATCCGTTTCAAAATAAGTGTAACATAGGAAATGACACGATATTTAATGCAGGAACAAAAAGGCTTTAGTGAAAGTTTTATACCTTTAAAAGCATTCTATATACGGTATGTAATATTTATTATAAAATACCTATAAAAGGAAAATATTATACTTAAAAAAAAAACGAAGGAAGTATGTGGTTGTGTCGTATACATATCAAAATTTCTAACACAATACATGCGCAGAGATGCACACATGCCAATAAGGTACTGTATACATGTGGAAATTTACATTGAACAACTGATGGCACATGATACCACTTATATTAATAAAATTATTATTTTAAAGTTTTTATTTTATATATATAATTTTGGTTAAGTCCATAGTCGTCCATATCCACTTAATTTTTCTAGTGACACAATTCAAATTGATGAAATTACTATATTATTGAACTTAAAATTTATTTTCGGTTTTGTACACCCATTTTGTTTTTGTGGTGACACCACTATTTCGAATTCTCGTTTATCTTTTTTTTTTCTTCATGTTTTTCTGTTTTAAGTACTATGCAATTTGAAGTAATTTGGGCCAATTTTTGTGGCACGGCTTGAAAAATTTTCTAAATCTTCAAGTGGTTATACAACACTGGCCATGGATAGCGGCGATCTTATCAACTTCTGGCAAGTAGAAGTCGTATGAGGTATGTATGCCGGGCAACACGACCCTTTAGTGACACATAAAAAAATACTAAAAAAAACATGATAAATAAATAACACGAAGCGAAGATATTTTTCATCACTTGAAAGTAATTACTTCCTCTGTTTTTTAAAGATTGCTATGGACCCCTCCCAGCATGCAGTTCAATACACATTTTAACCATCAATAAATCGAATTCGGTACAAGTAAAAATTTCAAAAGTTCAATATTTAAAAACTACAAGATGATACGAATCTAACAAGATCTCACTTGGCCATATTTTAACTTATATAACCATAATAAAACTTTAAGTCAAAGTGTATGAGTGAACAATAATAATTTGTCAAACGTAGCTAAAAAAAAAAAAATGGAGGAAGTATATCGTAAAATGATGTTCCCTTATGGAGTTGTTGTTGGCACACTTATGGTTCGAACTTCGTCCACTAATTATTAATATTTCTTACCATCGTACTAACAACATTTCGGCCATGTTTCAGAAATAATTAGATTTTAGAGTTTGAATTTTGAAAATTTAAAAAATGATATGAGAAGCGTTCAGAATTTAGAGCATAGAGTTTAATTTAGAGGTTAAAGTTTGATAATTACTGAAAATAATATTTACTCCCTCTGTCCCATTTAACCTGTCTTGTTTGATTTCTGCACACAAACCAATGCACTTTTTCAATCGTTAATATTTCAAAATATGTACAACGAAAAATTATGTAAAATTTATATTCTAAAACAACATGATTATACGATTCTAACAAAACCCAACTTGACTATTTTCTCCAAATATATACTTGAAAAAGAATTGAGTCAAAGTTAAACAATAAACAGTCAGAAAGTCAAACAAAACATCTTACACGGAGGGAGTACTATATAGTAGTATATGATTTTAAGGTAATTTTAATATATATATTTTAAAATAGGTCCGATTAAGGTGCGATTGCATCAAATCGCAGCACATCAAGGCGAAAATCTTGATCGTCCAATTAAAATCCAAGGGTTGTAAATGCAAAAGGGTAAAGTTGTCCAATAAAAATATGGAACGGTTTTATTTAATTATGAAATTAACGGATTAGTACGTATCTTTAACGGATTTACTGCATATCTTAAATGGATTTGTATCCTAAAATATCTTACAACAGAAAAATTCACTAAAATTCACTAAAACGGATTAGTACGTATCTTTAACGAAATTATCAATTCCTAATTAAAACATTAGTCTTTTCAGCGATACATCACTATGCTGCATTTCATCGAGAGTGTACCATTATTTTCAGCGATACAATATTATTCTTTTCAGTGATGGAATGTCCTTCATTTCAGCGAGAATGCCCCATTATTTGGGAGATGTGCAACTATTTTCGTCGAGATACTAATACACTTTGCAGAGATATTATATCTTTTCAGCGATGCAGAATGCAGGATGCATCATATGTTTTTATTTTTAACGAAATTATTAATTCCTAATTACAACATATTACTGACACAAATTATATTAATTTGTATCATTATTTTCAGCAATACAACGTTATTCTTTTCAGCGATGAAATGTGCTTCATTTCAGCGAACCCGTTCCATTATTTTCAGCGATGACTTGTGAAAATAATGGTACACTCTCGATGAAGTGCAATTGTGTTCGTCGAGATACTAATACACTTTGCAGAGATATTATATCTTTTCAGCGATGTATACGTACTCTTTTCAGCGATGAATGACATACTCTTTAAGCGAGTTCACAATGTACTTTTCAGCGATATATCATATGTTTTTATTTTTAACGAAATCATTAATTCCTAATTACAACATATTACTGACACAAATTATATTAATTTGTATCATTATTTTCAGCGATACAATGTTATTGTTTTCTGCGATGAGATGTGATACATTTAAGCGAGAGTATACCATTATTTTCAGTGATGACTTGTGAAAATACTAATACACTTTGCAGAGATGTTATATCTTTTCAGCGATGAATACGTAGTCTTTTCAGCGATGAATAACAAACTATTTAAGCGAGTTCACGATGTACTTTTCAGCGATACATTATATGTTTTTATTTTTAACAAAATTATTAATTCCTAATAAAAACATATTACTGACACAAATTATATTAAGTTGTATCATTATTTTCAGCGATACAACGTCATTCTTTTCAGCGATGGAATGTGGTTCATTTCAGCGAGAGTGTAGCATTATTTTCAGCGATGACTTGAAAATAATGGTACACTCTCGATGAAGTGCAACTGTATTCTTCAAGATACTAATACACTTTGCAGAGATGTTATAACTTTTCAGCGATGAAAATCTATTCCTTTAAGCGACGTCACTCTATACTTTTCAGCGATACATCATCAAACCATAATCACTGAAACAATTCATAAATCATTTCATTCAATAAGATTTCATTCAAAGCAAAACATTTCATTCAATAACATTCAACACTAAAACCATTCAAGTCATAAAACCATTCAATCAGTTCGAAACATTCAACACAACCATTCAAAGTCTCATAACATCACAAAAACCATTCAAAAAGTCACTAAAACAAGTCACAAAACCACCATTCAAAGTTATAAACACATCACCAAATCAGTTTTAAAAAAACCATTCGAAACATATTAAACATCGCCAGGGGGAGGAGACTCCTGAGAAGGCTCAAAGATGGCTTGATGCATCGCCCTCAGCCTATGAATCAGATCTTCCCACATATTTATAAAAGCCTTTTTCCGTTCAATCAACTGCCCTGGAGTCTTTGCAAATGAGATTTTAACGCTGCGATAATGCTTCGACATTTCACGCAGCTGTGTGGGATCAAATGAACGTCTGTTCACATCAACACCATTGGATCTGGCTTCATTTTGGAGGACACCAATATAAATATCCAGAGCTTCGAATTGGGGATACATGATGTTATAAGATTTGTCAGCAGCCTCAATATCAGGATACTCAGTTATAATTCTCAACAGAAATTCCTGTGTTTCAACATATAAGAAAGATAGCTTATTAACATATAAGATGTAAATATAAGATGCCATAATCAGTACAAAGCAATTCATAGCACTGAAACAATTTTTTGAAACAACCATAATCAGTACAAAAACAACCATAATCAGTTCAAAACAATCACTAAAACAACCATAATCAGCAAAAAAACAATTCATAGCACTAAAACAGCCATAATAACTGAAACATTTCATAACCCTAGAAACAACAATAATCAGTACAAAATAATTCATAACTAAAACAACCATAAACACTTAAACAACTCATAACCCTAGAACAACCATAATCAGTTCAAACAGTTTAAACATAATCACTGAAACAATTTGTAACCCTAGAACAACCATAATCAGTTCAAAACAACATTAAAAACCATAAATCAGTTCAAAACAATTCCAACCAAACCATTCTAACCATTAAAACCATAAAACAATTCAAACCATTAATCAAAGGTTCCTAAGCATACTCAGTTGTAATTTTCATAAGAAATACCTGTGTTTCAACAAGGAGATCTCGATACTTCTTCGGCACAATCCCAGCGTCTAACATATTTTCTATTAAATCGTTCAGTACGCTCGCATGCTCACACGTCGGATGTGTATCAGTTGTAATTTTCATAAGAAATACCTGTGTTTCAACAAGGAGATCTCGATACTTCTTCGGCACAATCCCAGCGTCTAACATATTTTCTATTAAATCGTTCAGTACGCTCGCATGCTCACACGTCGGATGTGTATCCTTCAGATAATTCCCGAACATCTCCCAGCATTGTGTGAACAAACTGCGACTGGAACTCTCTTCCGTGCATCTTCTTTTGGACGACATTTCTGAGAAATGAAGGTGATTCTGATTACGGTTTTGAGAAATTAGGGTTTAGAAATGAAGTTTCGAGAAATGAATGTGATTCCATTTATAAGACTCACAGTTTAAAAAATTTTTCGAGGCCCATTTAATTTTATTTAGGCCCATTTCATTTAGGCCACTCCATAAAAATGAAATATATTTCCTTCCATCGCTGAAAACAACCTATATCCATCGCTTAAAATGCTAGACGACGATCGCTGAAAACAATATGGAACCATCGCTTAAAAATGCTATAATCAAATGTACAAACATTTGTCGCTTAAATGAATTTATAAATATGAAACTTCAGAAAACTCAAAAAAAGAGAAACATATCACAAAATGCTTGATGTCCATCGCTCAACATAACTCAGAACTCAGAAACATGCATAAAATCAAAACGACGATCTATCACCATCGCTTAAAATGCTTCTTTACCATCGCTGAAAACAATATGAAACCATCGCTTAAAATTATATAAATACATCGCTGAAAAATTGATTTGTATATCGCTTAAAAAAATATATGTACAAAAGTTTGTCGCTTGAATGAATGACTAGCATTTTACAAACTGTTTTCTCCTAATTGCTTTCTACAACAAAAGGATTCTTTTGTTCTACTTTTGCCCAATCTGTTTATGTGCAAACCTCAAGTAATCTCTCACAAATTCTGGATTGGTGATCCTCACCAGCATCAGTTCCCATGCTCCTTTGATCCGTTTGCAGAATAGACTTCTGACTTTGTAGTCATAATGCATGATCTTGTTTTTTTTTTTTTTTTTTTTCTGTGTTACAATACTCCAGGGCCTTCTGATCCAGTTCCATGAGGAGTTCGAGATAAGAAGTTCTGTAACGCTCCATCATGGCGGACACCATGTCTCTTTCCAGGGCTTCCTTTAAATAAGACATATATTGTGCCAGATCATATTTCACATACTCCTCTGCCTCAGCCTTGTTCATCAATCTGTACTGTCTTGCATTCTTTCTCAGCACTGGCCAGTTCTTACGCGTTATCTCATGTAGAACTTTTTCCCTTAGAACTCTGATGTGCTCAGCATGTTCAGGATCCACATCAGTTCCTTTTTCAGCTATCCCAACCTCAGGATCCACATCAGTTCCTTTTTCAGCTATCCCAACCTGACCGAATCGCTTCAAATCAGCCAAATAGAGAATAATACTCCATAATTTACAATGCCCTTGTAAGAATAACGAGATGTACATTTAAGCGATCAGAAAAAGTGCAATATATTTAAGCGATGAAACAATGTACATTTAAGCGATGAAACAAAGTACATTTAAGCGATTGAAACAGGTACATTTCAGCGAGAAAAAAATGTACATTTCAGCGATCAAAAAAACAGTTCATTCATTCATCAAAAAACACTTCATTCATCATTGTTTCTTTTTCCGACTCTTTTTTGGCTTAGGTGGTGCTGGTTTCTTTACCTCAAATGACTGACTATGCTGGGCAACCAAATGCATCTCTCTACTCACTTCTCCAAGCACAAAATCTTTCTTTTGATTGACACCTGACATCAATATTTCAGCGCAGATCTTGGCTCTTTTTGCCAGATTGTACCTTTTGTTCTTCATTTCTGCCAACATGCCATCCATAATTAATCCTTTACAATAATCCATATATGACATGACAAAAACACCACAGCTGTGCTGATCTTTCTGCTCTGCCAACGGCGAGAAAATCATACGATATGATGCAAACCATTTTTCAGATTTCATCAGTGTATTTCCCAGCATCCTCAAGTTATACCATATCCTATTCAAAACATTATAATCAGCTGTCCACCCGCCTTCAGCATTCTTGCTGTTGAAGTAAAAAATTCTTCTCTTTCTCATATCAACAGAAAAAGCAACCCAATGGTTTTGTCGACAATATGGGAAGAAGAACTGGAACATTGAGTAAACATATAATTAGAATCTAATAATGATCAACTATATAAACAAATTTATCAAAACAAAAATGTATCTTACACTCTCTGCATTCAACACCACATCAATCATTTCTTCAGGAAACAACTTGAAATCTTTCACGAATGTATCAACAAGTTCTGCACCATCTTTTAATGGTAAATCTGCATCCACCTCTGCCTCTGCAAATGTCTGTTTCTAAAGATACAACATATCATGCATCAAAAAGAAGTTAAATATATATATATATTTATGTATGTATGTATATATTAGACTCACAACAAATAATGATGAAAAACAATATTTCAGCATTGGTTTCCCGTTGGCTCTTTCAAATTCACGACGGTTGATCACTTTCGCATAACAGTTTATAACAATATCCGCAATATCACTATCAACCCGCAGTGTTTCAATGTCAAGCTTGGACAAGTTGATTTCTTTATCATCATAAACAATCAAGTTCTTCGCTTCAACCTTTCCTAGAATATTTGTAATGATAGCCCAAACAGCCACATTCAACTCTTCTGGAGTACAGGTATATGACGCCTGAAATTCTGGATATTCTTTAAATCGGGTATAAGTCATCTCCATGAATGTAAACTTGTTGCATTTTTCAATATTCTGGAGATCAATCATCATCACTCTAGGAGGCATATACTTCTCCTTCAATTTCTCGATTGTCTTTGCTCTATCAACTGTCTTAGCTTGTTCCTGAAAATTACATATGATATATCATTCATCGCTGAAATATACAGTGAATCATCGCTGAAAAACATAGAAATCATCGCTGAAAACTATTAACATACCACTGGATTCTCATCTGTTACAACATTCTCATTCTCGAATATGCCCAAAGAAATGGTTGGCACATCTTTTGCATGAATCTATACACATACTAGAGTAAGTTAGAGAAAATACCTCTATTTACATCACAATTGATATAGCTAAAAACTATTAAAAACTAAAATCACACAAGAAAATATATCAATCATCATATCCAAATCGCTGAAATGTGCTGAATATCATCGCTGAAAAACACAAAAACCATCACTGAAAACTATTAAAGTACCTCTGGATTCTCAGCCCCATCATGTGCTGCATCTTTCTCAGCCCCATCATGTGCTGCATCTTTCTTAGCCCCATCATGTGCTAACTAAAAATCACACAAGAAAAATATATCAAAACATTTTGTTACATCACAATTGATATAGCTAAAAACTATTAAAAACTAAAATCACACAAGAAAATATATCAATCATCATATCCAAATCGCTGAAATGTGCTGAATATCATCGCTGAAAAATACAAAAAACCATCGCTGAAAACTATTAAAGTACCTCTGTATTCTCAGCCCCATCATGTGCTGCATCTTTCTCAGCCCCATCATGTGCTAACTAAAAATCACATAAGAAAAATATATCAAAACACTTTGTTACATTAACCCCTATAGCAAACATTTTGTCACAGTACATACATTCAAAGAATCGAAACTGAAAGGGATTCCGAATCGAAATAAAGATCTCTGCAATAAAAATAAACAACACAGAAAAAGCAAAAAAGAAAAAAGAATGTCAGAAACTACCTTCAAAAAATATTATGAAGTACAAAATTTATAAAACTACCTTCGGTACATTTTCAGGTAAATTTTCAGTCTCCGGGGCAACTCTCTCTTCAGTTTTGTCTTTTATATTCCCAGCATCTACATCACCTCCTTCCCGCAAACTTGTCACCTCCGGACCCCCTTGACTCATCACAACATTTGCAGCTCCTGCTAATATACCCAGCAAGAGTTCTCCTTCGCTTGCAGTTATATCAAGATTAGTTGACTGTTCTCCTTCACGACGTCGACACACATTAATCAACTGTTCACCTGCATCTTGATCACAAGGGGGGGTGTGGGGAAGGTTCAACATCATTTGCATCTTGATCAACATTGCCTGAAGCATCAGCATCCATATATTGGCAAGCAATGTTCACAATAGAGTCCATTGTGTGATAAGAAAGATGGACAACTGGTTCAGAATCAGTTGTCTCATTTGCATTAGCTTCATGGACAACAGGTGAATACATAGACTGCAAGCTAGAAAGATTGGCAGCTTCTTCATTTCCACTAGCATTCAAATCCACATTTTCTCCTAACTGCTCATCTCCTCCTCCATCCACACTCCTAGAAAGATTGGCAGTTGGTTCATTTGCAGTAGAATTCACACGCTCATCTTCCACTTCTTTCCCACCCCTCCTTTTCTTCTTTAGACCAGAAACAAAAGTGCTAAGTCGATCGTCATCTTCCTCCACAGTCCTTTTCGCAGCCCTCGATTTCTTCTTAAAGTCAATATCTGGATACTTTGCATTAGGGAATACCTTCCAGATATCAACCATCTCCAAGTATCGATCCTTTTTACATGTAAATCCAACCAAATGAAGCTCTTCACGCTCATAGAAATCAAAAAACATGTGCTGAAAAAAACAAAAACAAACAAGATACATAATCAACAAACAATGACCATAATCAATAATATAAATCACATAACAAATATAAATTGCATAACAAACACAAAATTAGAATTACCATTAAGCAAAACAGGTCTCCACACGGGCGTGCTTGAGCACTAGTTCCCTTATCCAATTTTGCCTTATACTCATTCAGAGATTTAATAAGAAATTGTCTAATATGAAGACACCAATTGTACCTTAAAGCTTCTTCCGGAGATCTAAGAAACTGAAGATACCTTTTGTTTACAACCCTCCCTGAGTTAGGAGTAAAGACTTTCTGCAGAGCAAACAACACATACATCCTCCAGTAGTCATCCAATGGAATTTCAGTATTCTCCGTATTCTCTAAAATAACTCTAAGATCCTTAACAGGTATCCGATTAGGCTCCTTCTTATTCGTAATAAGAGAATACTTTTCACAAAATTCATCAGCAAAATCATAACCAATCTCATTATTCTTCAAATCTATTATAAATTTATCGACTCCCCATGGCAAACCATATACTTTATGAATGTCTTCATCTGTAAACCTCCATCGACGGTTTTTATCAATAATAAAGCATTCCTCCTGAATGCTCCACTGATTAATCAAAGTTATAACAGGATCAACCTTGAGCATGCACATTTTGAACATAAGCAGACAACTGAAGCAAGTTTCGTGAATAAACTCTTTCTTCCCATCTCCGTCACTCTCGTTCAGGATATTATTTAAAAGGCAAATGCTAGATGGAACGCAACAGACCTGAGTATGAACTTTTTCAGCCATTCTTGATAACAAAAAAGAAAAGTATCACCGTTCGCCGTAGAAAAACAATCGCCGTTCGCCGTAGACGCAGAGAATCGCTAAATCGCTGAAAAGCCCTAGAGAAAGTATCGACAGTGATAAATTAAGAATTGGTGGTTAAATTGACATTAAATACTACACGGTGAGATCTCGACGGTTATTTTTTATTAATTAATAGACGTTGAATTTTTATTAAACGCGTTACTAGACGGTTACGCGAATTCTGAAAACATTGTAAAATTTTTATTAACTACTACACGGTTATTTACTTAACTAATCTTCATCGCTGAATTGCATTGTGACCATCGCTTTTTTCTATAAACACATATCGCTGAATGGCATTTTTTATGCGATTTCTGAGACATTGTAACATTTTCTTATTAAATACTACACGGATATTTTTTATTAAAACTAACTTCCATCGCTGAATTGCATAACGATCATCGCTTTCGTATATAAGTAATCATCGCTGAATTGCATTAGTTAGCACTGAACTAAGTCGATCAATACAATATTAATGATCAATACACTTCATGTCATTTCTAAAAAAACAAAAAATCTTCATTTCTGCATCCGTTTACGATGTTCTAACTCTTTCTTTTTCCGAACAGCTTCAGAAATAGAGACCATTCTCTTGTTCGATTTCTTCCGCCCTTTACACGTTTCTCTTTCCCTTAAATGCAAATTTGAGTAATCTAATGTACTTCCAATCTCTGCAAAAAAAACAAAAACATTGAGAAACACTAATTTCAAAAAAGCAAAAACATAAATATGTCTTTGATTAGAAATTACCCGACTCTTTGTTAATATCAATATTGTCATACTTTGTTTTCATCAATGTCTCAAAGTCATACATAAACGATTCACAAGCATCCTCATTTCGTGACAACACAATTGCTGACTTCAAAAACAAGCCACACAATTTCCGGTATCTAGATGCTGCATTGACCACATTTGTTTCTTTTCCAACACCAACATCAACATAACTAAGATCATATTTTGCATTCCTTGACCACCGCTGCAAAATATATTTATCTGGAATAGTATGAAACACTTTTGCTCCACTTCCTGACAGAACATCCATCACCCTAAGAGCATGACAACATAAAATCCCCATATTCTCAAACATATTGCAAGTGCATCCAATTGTACCATCATCAATGTTAACATTGACATGATCACCAATCATCTTTGAATCTGCATCTTCTCTCTTGCAAACACGATAAATTAATGCATCTGGTTGAAGCTCAACCACATACCCAAATGACAGATCATACTCATTGTTGAAAATATTGAACACATTTGGTGTATACTTCTCAGCTATATATTTCAATAGTGGATTCATAATAAACCTGGCAGAAACTTGTCTATCATCTGCCTTAAAATCTTCCATCCGTTCATTATCCCTCCTTGACTCCACAACCCTTTCAAAATGTGCAAAGAACTCAACATAGTTATCAACTGGCCTTAAGAACCTGTGAAATGTCAACACAATATGGGGATGTGAAAATCAAATTCTCAACTACATAAAGCAAACACACATCGCTGAAATCAATAGAACTCTCTCGCTGTCCAAAACAGAAGATCCTCGCTGAAAATAACTATTCAACTATCACTGAAAATGAAATTTATTCATACCGTTTCACAACTGAGTTAAAAGATTCACTTAGCTGAGTAGTCCTCATTCCTGCAGTAAAATGATTTTTAACCCAAGCAGCGGACCATTGACTTCTCAAATTATAAGTAGTCGACAACCACCTATGTTCAGACTGTGAGAAACAAGTTGATAGCATGTATTCCCATTCCACCTCAAATTCCATCTCTGTCCTCACATCATATACCAAATGATGAAATAGCTTATCAAACCTAAAAAAATGAGTTCAACATGTACATATCAATATCCAATCGAAAAAACAATTGAAAGTAAAAATAACTAAATATTTACCTTGGTGTGTACAGTTGACTCAAATTTTTTTTCGCGTTTTCTATAATGTGCCAACTACATAAAGCATGATAGGTATTAGGCAAAATTTTCCTAATTGCCGGTGTCATCGCACAATCTTGATCTGTGAAAATCGTTTGAGGTGCCTTATCCCCCATACACATCAAAAATGTTTTAAATAGCCACTCAAATGATCTTTGAGTTTCATCAAGCATCAATGCAGCTCCAAAAATAGAAGTCTGTCGGTGATGATTGAATCCAACAAAAACAGCTAATGGTCTGTAATTTTTATTTGTCCGATACGTTGTATCAAAGGTCACACTATCACTAAAAGCTTGATAATCCATCCTCATTTCAGCATCTGACCAAAAGATATTTGTAATTCTCTCATCATCATCCAGATCATACTCATGGAAGAAAAATGGATTACTGACACATTTCTCAGAGAAATACTTCAATACAACACCAGCATCCCCTACTTTTAAATTTTTTTGCCGCCTTCTAACAAGTGCATTCTTCAAATCGTCCTTTAAAAATCCTACAAGTCCACTACCTCCAGCACCCATACTCAACAAGTCATACGATGACTTCAATGACAATCCAACTTCTTCATGTATACCAGCAACAACAATGTGTAACTCATCAACTCTTCTATTCGATTTCAACATATGCTTCCTTGATGGTCCATGCAGAGCATGATTATGATCACCACAGAAAAACACAACTCTATAAACTTTTTCATCAGTTTTATAATGTAACCTCACCTTTGCTTCACAACCAGTTCGGGTTTCATCACTCCTACGAAATTTCAGACTCTTAGAACGACAAGATGAATCACTATCCAACAAACAACCACGACGAAATCCTTCTTTATTGCACGCATATTGTAAATAGAACAATCTATCAACTTCATGTGGCTTTGGTCTCTCATACATTTTCCTTACCGAGAAACCTAAACTATGAGCATAATCACAATAAAAAATAAACGCATCATCAGCTGTAACAAAACTTAACTCACTCCAATTTATGTTACCTGTGAAGAAATAAACAAAGAATTCCCATTAAAATAATAAATACACGTAGCTGACATAAATCATCGCTTAAAATGCTTAATGTCCATCGCTGAAAATGCTAGGCAATCATCGCTGAAAATGCTAGACATGCATCGCTAAAAATGCTACGCTTGCATCGATGAAAATATAATGGTTCTGTCCCTCATAATCACATGTACAAACGTACATGTGAAAACTCAAAACTTCAGAAAATACAAAAAAAGAGAAACATATCAAAGCAGAACTCAAAACTCAAAAAACATACATAAAATCTAAAACGACGATCTGCGATAAAAATACTCAAAATTCGAAAATTCTAAAAAGTGTAATACCATAGAAATTACCCGAAATAATTTAATTCATTAAGTAGACCCTTATTAAATATTTAAACACTTGCTTAAAGAATTAGTATATTGATTTTCTTTTACAAAACAACACTTGTAAAATTATATATGTAAATTTGTCTTTTCCAAAAGAAATATGAATTTCAATATCAAGGGTAATAGAATTATATAGTTTATGGAATATTTTTTTAATCTATTGTTTAAATTATATATAAGTTTTATATATATACACATTGGTCTTGAAAATTATTATGAGGATAGTATGTGAATATTTTAAGTACTTTGATATTCATTATGGAATTAATTTTTATAAAAATAAAAGTGTGATTTTTTATGTGAATCTATGATAATTAACTTTTATATATAAGAAAATATATTCATAGATTATAATTTTTATTTGATGATGACATGAAGACTTTGTGGTTTGAGTATTGTTATGAATAAAATAAAACCATGCAAGTATATTATTATTATCTTTTTGAAAGCACATTAATATAAATACAATACTTGAAATAAATAAATAAATATTATATTATCATATCCAACTCATTGAGTATAAATGCATGCCACTAAATAATAGCTAGAATAATGATTTTTGTAGACAAGCTAATACTTCAATCATTTTCATGATACACTACTTACACAAATATAAGGTTAAAAAGCAATTGCAAGAATTTTTCTTCCTAAACAAATAGATGAAAAATCAACATGATTAACAAGTGTCTTGGATGAATGGCTAGCAAAGAAAGGTGGTCAATTATCTCTTGAACCCACCAAGATTAATAGCCTCCATAATAGGCAAACCATTATGTTAATAGACAACATGATGGACAAAATTAATAGCCTCTTTGTTAGGCTATAAGGACCAAATGAGTGGATACAAATACTCTAACCATTATTGCTCAAGACACACTTAATTTGATGATTGGTGAGGTTGTAATCACTCTCACAATGTGCCATGTTCAATTGTTCAAATCTTAGCCTATAAATAGAGGGAGTTTCTAGCCTTCAAACACACCAATCTCATCCATCTCATTAGCCAAATTCACTACCCATTTTATTCTTCAAAGTTCTCCCACATAGTGAGCATATCGTAAGGATTGTGGAGTCTTGTAGGCTTGGCAACCTTCATCATTCTAAGAGTTCTAACTCTTCTCAACACTTGGTTAGTAAAATATTATCCTTGTAAACTTGTATCTTAGAGATCTAAATCTTTTATTTTTATACTATAAATTGATTTCCCTCTATTTGTCGAATTTCAGCGAAACTCGTAATTTGTGGTGCGAATCTTGTGTTATAACATCCATTATCTTTGAATCTCATTGCTCTTATACATCAATTCTGTAAGTTAACACTCTCTACTTCAAGTTTTGGAGATCCCAATCCATGTTTTAAGAGTACAAAATTAGAATTTTCCCATTATACCAAAATCTGTCAGTTTTTCGTTTACGTAAAGATCCATCTTTTTAAACTATTTTGGTTCATTATCCCTCAAAGATTCCTTCATAAAACTTGTTCCTTATTGTGTTCAGTATCTTTATGGAAAATTTTATAATTTTTAGAAGTCATATGAAAAAGTTATGAGATCCGCTTTATCGAAAGGTCGAGATCTCTTTTTGTTGAAATCTAAGAAATGATAGTGTTTCGGAAATCCTCATTTTTGAACGTCTTAAGTGTTTCAAACCCTAATGGTTTATTCATGAAAAATATTTATCTATATGTTATCTACCTTGTGGTAAAAGTTCAGAATTTTTGGTCGCGAATTACTATTTTTAAAACCTGTTGAAAATTATAGAGTCACCATTGAATTTCTGGCAGAATATATGTTCTGAAAAGAACTCGATTTTTGAACTGTTTCCATACCTTATTTTGAAAAGTGTAAAACATGAAACTTGTTCAACTATGTGTTGAGTATCTAGAGTTTAAATTTCATAGCAATCGACTTTCATATGAATTTTTAAACTAACTTGGCGTAAACTGCGATATTGGACTTGAATTTTTGGTCAAAGTGAGAAATTGTTGGATTTTGAGATCCATGAAATGATATTTTCATATTTATGAGATATTGATATGGGAGTTAAATATTGAAATGATATTTGGCATTATTGAATGCCCTTGTTATGAGGTTACTCCCGTGAAATTGTTGAAAACTCTTTTAAAGAGGATATTATGTGGACAATTGTGAAAAACACTTTTAAATCCATTGTGCACTATTAACTTGAGTAAGATGCCATACTTGATAGAGGGCTAATGCACTAGGGATGTGTCTTGCGAGGCCTCCCCCTCTAAATATGCCAAGACGGCATTGTTGATAAATTGTGCCAAAATGGCGTTGTTGTATGTATGAGTCTATACTCTTGGGTGTATCCGTGATGGGTTACCCAAGGCTCCGGAGCGTGTCTGTATATGAGTCCGCTGCATGCTGATCATGACTTATGATCGATATGATATGATATGATATATGGAAAATGGTGTCCTCTTGTGCATAGTTGCTACAATGGTAAGAATGAAAGTTATTTATTTTGTTAAAGGTAATGTGTGTGATCCTTTTTAAAAGAAAGTGAAAATTATTTTTTTTTAAATGAGTGTCAACCATTATTTTAAAATTCACTTCTTAAAGTGGAGCGGGTTGACTTACTCAGTACCATTGTACTGATAAAAAGTTGTTGTGTTATCTTTTTACAGATATTGGAGCTGACATGTGAACTGCATCTCAAGACATGAGCATTTGGGGATGGGATTACCTTTCATCAAAAAGATTGTTGCTTTAAGTAACCACGTACTTTTAATTATTAATGTCTTATATATTGCCTTTAGTTTATGCTTCCGCGTGAGAAAGAACGATGACTCTGGTATTAAGTACTTTAAATTTTCTTATGACTATATTTTATAAAATTGGCAATTATTTTTAAAGTTCATATTACAAAAATTTATATGTGAAGATATTTGGCCGCAGCACTTGTCAATTAAGTTAGCCAAAGGGCGAGCCTGACTGACAAGTGTGGCGGTAACGTTCTGAAACCTTATGAGGATGAATTTCGGCGTGTTACAGAGTGGTATCAGAGCGTATTTTTAAACTCTAAGTATTTGTAAACTGTTAAATATAGAATTGCATGAGGTGATTCTGTCTAAGGAGTCTGGTTTTTAAAGATTGCCCGTCAGCCGGTGGCTCTACCAGTCTTTCCTGGGAATCAACTTTGTAGCTCTATATTTTAACTAGTTGGCAAATTACTTAGAAGACGGTACCCTCTAATCTTAGCATTTCTTGGTTAAGTTAGCAACAAGGCGAGCTTGACTAAGGGATGCGACAGTTTACCTCCGATTTATCGATTTTAATTTTTTTTTTTAAAAAGCACACTTTGAGAAAGAAACATTCAAAATATTTTTCAAAGGCCCATATGGGCTATGTTAAATTTTAAAACTTGTAAATTATTTTTGGGGTGGGGACATATGCATTCTTGTGCATGCATCAATTTCTTAAAAAAAAATAAAATAAAATAAAAAATAAAATAAAAAAAATTGTTATGATAGACTATGTTAGTTGACCTTATCATAAGTGCTCTTTTTAAATTCTCTATCTTGTAATATTTTCTAGATTTATGAATTAAAGCTTGTTATTTCATTCCTTCTGGTTAATCTCTAAATAAAGTCATACTACTAACTTAGACATTTCTGCGTTAACTCATCCTTATACTATGACCTAACGAGTTTTAGGACATAATCATCCCTTAGACTTGAACTCACTCTTGCTTAACCATCCTTAGCAGAATGGCACCCCGTGCAAGGACTAGAAAAACCCTCCAAAGTGTTAATGCCCTCAACAACATGGAGCCACACCAAAATCCGAACATGACTAACCACGAAGTGCCAGCAGCACCGGGTGTATCCAATCAACAAGCTGTACCACCTGCACACAATATACATCACCCTGACACCACCAACAATCAGGGCGTTGGACAGAACATGGTACCTCCTAATCAGGGAGCACCCAACAACCAAACCCGTCAGAATCAAAATACACCAAACTCGCTTGACAATGATCGCCTAAGGATCATTGAGCAAATGCTCATTGCCTTGGGTCAGGGTCAAATTAATCAAGCCACAGCAGCTGTGCTGCCATCTCAAGCCCAGCTCAATCACCTAGCAGTGGTGAACCAATACAGACCACCTCGTTATGATGGGCAGGAGGACCCTACTAAATTGGAGGATTGGATAAAAAGTTTCAACAAGCTACTCGAGGCGACTCGTTGCCCAGATGAGCAGAAGATTACTGTAGCCTCGTACTTTTTAGGAGGTGACGCAGATGACTGGTGGCAGTTACAGAAGAGAGAGCTAGATGATCATGAGGAGTATACATGGGAAAACTTTACAGAAGCTCTAAGAGAAAGGTTTTACCCGATGAGTACCAAAGCAGCAATGTATGAAGAGTTTCTGTCGTTACGACAAGTAGCACAATCTGTACAAGAATACTATGTCAGATTCAAGGAGTTAGTCAGATTTGCTCCTAAGTTAGTCTCCACCGATGCCGAGAAGGCACAGAAGTTCGAAATGGGATTAAACCTCTCCATTAGAGAAGTGGTGGCTGGAGTTCAGTATCCTACCCTCCAAGCGATCTACGATCGAGCTGTCGCAGTTTCTCGTGTACAACAGATGAAGAGAAAAGCCGGGGAGTCTAGCCGCGGGTTCCAAGGACAGGACAAGAGGATTCGGGACAACCGAGGAAGCAGCAGCAGCAACAACCACCTCAGCAACAATAAAGGCAATATTCGAGGTGGGCAGAGTCGACCCGTCCAGGGAAACAAAGGAGGGGGCAATAATGGTACTAGAAACCATGAAGGGTACATACCACAATGCCCAAAATGCAACAAGCCCCACTTTGCTAGAGGATGCCCCCAAGCCGGGTACATGTTATAGATGTGGCCGAGAAGGTCATATGAGGAAGGAGTGTAAAACCCGCATTGAAAATATTACAAAAAGAGATGACCTTATCAATATCCCCACTCAGCCAAATAATCAGGATGTGCGAAACGAAAATAATCAAGGACAGAGGCCTCAGCAAAATAGAAACCAACAAGGGAACCATGGAGCACCTATAGGGCGACTCAATGTTATTAATCAGGCAGATCTTTCAACTCAAGGGGATGTGATAACAGGTACATTTACGGCTTTAAGTGTGCCTGTTAAGGTTTTATTCGATTCTGGAGCAAGTTGTTCGTTTATCTCTTCTAGAATCTTGCCTGAATTAGAGATGCCAAAACCTAAAATGATTAACTTAGGAATTCAGTTGCCTTCGGGAAAAATTGTATCGTGCACCAAACGATACGATGGGATTCCTATAGTCATTAAGAACCTTGAGTTCTATGCAAACTTAGTAGAATTTGACCTTAAAGATTTTGATATTATATTGGGAATGGATTGGCTTACCCAATATAAAGCGGTAATTGAGTGTCAGAAACACAAAATTACACTGTCTAAGACGAGAGGCAAAAAGGTCAACTACTATGTCCAACTCCCCAAACGTAAGACTAAGGTAGTAAATGCCTTAAAATTTTATAGTCTTATGCAGAAAGGATATATGCTTTATGCATGCTATATCCATAACCTCAAGTTAAAGGAGAATAAAATTGATGACATTCCAGTAGTGAGAGAGTATCCAGATGTATTCCCAGAAGAAATTCCTGGAATGCCTCCAGAACGTGAAGTCGAGTTTACAATCGATCTACTTCCCGGAACAGAACCTGTATCAAAAGCTCCTTATCGCATGGCAACCCTAGAAATGAATGAACTCAAGGAGCAACTTGAGGAATTATTACAAAAGGGGTATATACGACCTAGCATGTCGCCGTGGGGAGCACTAGTCTTATTCGTCAAGAAGAAAGATGGAGGGTTACGTCTTTGTATCGATTATAGAGGTTTAAATCAGGTAACAGTTAAAAACAAATACCCGTTACCTAGGATTGATGACCTTTTCGATCAACTTAAAGGTGCAACGGTATTCTCCAAGATAGATTTGCGATCCGGTTATCATCAACTGCGAATCGCTGAAAAGGATATTCCGAAAACTGCTTTCAGGACACGTTATGGACATTACGAATTTACAGTGATGTCCTTTGGGCTAACAAATGCCCCAGCAGTATTCATGAATCTCGTGAATGATGTGTTTCGAGAATTGTTAGATCAATGTGTAGTCATTTTCATCGACGACATCTTAATCTATTCAAAGAGCAATGAAGAGCATGAGCAACACTTGCATCAGGTGCTAGAGACATTAAGGAAACACCAACTCTATGCCAAGTTGTCCAAGTGTGACTTTTGGCTAGAAAAAGTAGCATTTTTAGGCCACGTTGTATCAGCTGATGGAGTTTCTGTTGACCCAGCAAAAATATCAGCAATCACCGAGTGGCCTACGCCTACTAATCAAACAGAAGTGAGAAGTTTTCTTGGACTGGCTGGATATTACAGGAGGTTCGTCAAGGACTTTTCCAAAGTTGCACGACCTCTGACTCAACTTTTGAAGAAAGGCTTGAAGTATGAATGGACAGAAAAGTGTGAATCATCATTTCAAGAGTTAAAGAAACGCCTCACAACAGCACCAATTTTAACATTGCCGACAGAGAATGGAGATTTTGAAGTGTATAGTGACGCTTCAAAAGAGGGGCTAGGGTGTGTTTTAATGCAACAACAACAAGTCATTGCATATGCATCACGACAATTGAAGCCTCATGAGGAGAATTATCCGACGCACGACCTAGAATTAGCAGCGGTAGTGTTCGCATTAAAGATTTGGCGACACTACTTGTACGGACGAACTTGTCGGATATTCACCGACCACAAGAGCCTTAAGTACATATTTACTCAGAAGGAGTTAAACATGAGGCAACGCAGATGGTTAGAGTTGATCAAGGATTATGATTTGGACATCGCCTACCATGAAGGGAAAGCTAATGTGGTCGCAGATGCGTTGAGCCGCAAGACTCGACACGTGGCAAATACTCTTATCTTACCTTCGGAACTGTATATGGACTTGGTCAAGGTAGATATGGAGCTAGTCCATTATGGAACTATGGAAAATGTCATTAATGCTATGACCATTGAATCTACGGTATTTGATGAAATACGCAGTGCTCAACCAGGCGACATAAAGCTTGAAAGGATCAAGAATAAGGTTGCTGAAGGAAAAGCAATTGGTTTTGCAATCCATGAGGATGGAAGCATTCGCTTGAAAGGAAGATGGTGCATACCGCATAAATGCGTAGAGCTAAAACGAAGATTAATGGAAGAAGGCCACAACACCCCATATTCAGTACATCCAGGGGGTGATAAGCTTTATAAGGATTTAAAGAAGGTTTATTGGTGGCCAAGGATGAAGAATGAGGTTGTTGAGTTTGTGGCTAGATGTTTAACCTGTCAAAAGGTTAAAGCAGTACGTCAGAAGTCCTTAGGGCTCATGAAACCATTGGAAATCCCGAGTTGGAAATGGGATAGTATATCAATGGATTTTGTTTCAGGACTACCACGATCACCAAAAGGAATGAATAAAATTTGGGTAATTGTTGATAGATTGACAAAGATTGCGATCTTCATACCAATGAAGGATACATGGTCTATGGATCAATTAGCAAGAGCATATATCAATAACGTGGTTCGACGACATGGAGTGCCACATGATATAATCTCTGATAGAGACAGCAGATTTGTCTCTCATTTTTGGACCAAGCTGCAAGAAGCTCTTGGTACCCAAATTAAAATGAGCACCGCTTTTCACCCGATGATGGATGGACAAACAGAAAGGACAATCCAAACACTGGAGGACATGCTGAGAGCATGCGTTCTTGAATTTAAAGGAAGTTGGGAAAGGCATCTACCTTTGATAGAGTTCTCTTACAATAACAGCTATCATGCTAGTATAGGTATGGCACCGTTTGAGGCACTCTATGGACGCAAGTGCCGAAGCCCATTATGTTGGGAAAAATGTGAGAATTCTATTGTGGTTGGGCCGAAACTCATTGAAGACATGGCCCAAAAGATCAAGATGATCCAAGGGAAAATGAAGGCAGCACTAGATCGACAGAAAAGTTATGCCGATGTTAGGCGACAAGACCTAGAATTTTAAGTTGGAGATAAGGTTATGCTGAAAATATCACCTATGAAAGGAGTGATGCGTTTTGGAAAGCGAGGAAAGTTAAGTCCTCGATATATTGGACCGTATGACATTCTGGAACGAGTCGGAACCCTGGCATATAGACTAGCCCTACCGCCACAACTATCTCGAGTGCACAATGTGTTCCATGTTTCACAGTTAAAGAAATATGTGCATGACCCAACCCATGTACTTCAACAGGAAGTAATTGAACTCAAAGAAGATCTAACTTATGAAGAGTATCCAATCCAAATACTCGACATCAAAGAAAGAACGACAAGGAACAAGACCACCCGGATCGTTAAAGTACTTTGGTCCAATCATGGTACGGAAGAAGCAACATGGGAACTAGAGGATGATATGAAGTAACGCTACCCCAATCTCTTTTTAAACGACCAAATAACAGTTATGGGGACATAACTGTAGGCTTAAGGGAAGGAGGATGTAACCACCCGACACAATCTTGATAGGGTATGTTCAAAATCTCCTAAAACTTTTTTTCATTAACTTTTATCTTGTATTCCGCATATTAGATTGCCACAATAGTTTTCATCATTAAAACTTCGAGGACGAAGTTGTTTCTTAAGGAGGGTGGATTGTAATACCATAGAAATTACCCGAAATAATTTTAATTCATTAAGTAGACCTTTATTAAATATTTAAACACTTGCTTAAAGAATTAGTATATTGATTTTCTTTTACAAAACAACACTTGTAAAATTATATATGTAAATTTGTCTTTTCCAAAAGAAATATGAATTTCAATATCAAGGGTAATAGAATTATATAGTTTATCGAATATTTTTTTAATCTATTGTTTAAATTATATAGATAAGTTTTATATATATACACATTGGTCTTGAAAATTATTATGAGGATAGTATGTGAATATTTTAAGTACTTTGATATTCATTATGGAATAAATTTTTATAAAAATAAAAGTATGAGTTTTTATGTGAATCTATGATAATTAACTTTTATATATAAGAAAATATATTCATAGATTATAATTTTTATTTGATGATGACATGAAGACTTTGTGGTTTGAGTATTGTTATGAATAAAATAAAACCATGCAAGTATATTATTATTATCTTTTTGAAAGCACATTAATATAAATACAATACTTGAAATAAATAAATAAATATTATATTATCATATCCAACTCATTGAGTATAAATGCATGCCACTAAATAATGGCAAGAATAATGATTTTTGTAGACAAGCTAATACTTCAATCATTTTCATGATACACTACTTACACAAATATAAGGTTAAAAAGCAATTGCAAGAATTTTTCTTCCTAAACAAATAGATGAAAAATCAACATGATTAACAAGTGTCTTGGATGAATGGCTAGCAAAGAAAGGTGATCAATTATCTCTTGAACCCACCAAGATTAATAGCCTCCATAATAGGCAAACCATTATGTTAATAGACAACATGATGGACAAAATTAATAGCCTCCCAAATTAATAGCCTCCCAAATTAATAGCCTCTTTGTTAGGCTATAAGGACCAAATGAGTGGATACAAATACTCTAACCATTATTGCTCAAGACACACTTAATTGGATGATTGGTGAGGTTGTAATCACTCTCACAATGTGTCATGTTCAATTGTTCAAATCTTAGCCTATAAATAGAGGGGGTTTCTAGCCTTCAAACACACCAATCTCATCCATCTCATTAGCCAAATTCACTACCCATTTTATTCTTCAAAGTTCTCCCACATAGTGAGCATATCTTAAGGATTGTGGAGTCTTGTAGGCTTGGCAACCTTCATCATTCTAAGAGTTCTAACTCTTCTCAACACTTGGTTAGTAAGATACCATCCTTGTAAACTTGTATCTTAGAGATCTAAATCTTTTATTTTTATACTATAAATTGATTTCCCTCTATTTGTCGAATTTCAGCGAAACCCGTAATTTGTGGTGCGAATCTTGTGTTATAACGGCCATTATCTTTGAATCTCCTTGCTCTTATACATCAATTCTGTAAGTTAACACTCTCTACTTCAAGTTTTGGAGATCCCAATCCATGTTTTAAGAGTACAAAATTAGAATTTTCCCATTATACCAAAATCTGTCAGTTTTTCGTTTACGTAAAGATCCATCTTTTTAAACTATTTTGGTTCATTATCCCTCAAAGATTCCTTCATAAAACTTGTTCCTTATTGAGTTGAGTATCTTTCTGGAAAATTTTATAATTTTTAGAAGTCATATGAAAAAGTTATGAGATCCGCTTTATCGAAAGGTCGAGATCTCTTTTTGTTGAAATCTAAGAAATGATAGTGTTTCGGAAATCCTCATTTTTGAAGGTCTTAAGTGTTTCAAACCCAAATGGTTTATTCATGAAAAATATTTATCTATATGTTATCTACCATGTGGTAAAATTTCAGAATTTTTGGTCGCGAATTACTATTTTTAAAACCTGTTGAAAATTATAGAGTCACCATTGAATTTCTGGCAGAATATATGTTCTGAAAAGAACTCAATTTTTGAACTGTTTCCATACCTTATTTTGAAAAGTGTAAAACATGAAACTTGTTCAACTATGTGTTGAGTATCTACAGTTTAAATTTCATAGCAATCGACTTTCATATGAATTTTTAAACTAACTTGGCGTAAACTGCGATATTGGACTTGAATTTTTGGTCAAAGTGAGAAATTGTTGGATTTTGAGATCCATGAAATGATATTTTCATATTTATGAGATATTGATATGGGAGTTAAATATTGAAATGATATTTGGCATTATTGAATGCCCTTGTTATGAGGTTACTCCCGTGAAATTGTTGAAAACTCTTTTAAAGAGGATATTATGTGGACAATTGTGAAAAACACTTTTAAATCCATTGTGCACTATTAACTTGAGTAAGATGCCATACTTGATAGAGGGCTAATGCACTAGGGATGTGTCTTGCGGGGCCTCCCCCTCTAAATATGCCAAGACGGCATTGTTGATAAATTGTGCCAAAATGGCGTTGTTGCATGTATGAGTCTATACTCTTGGGTGTATCCGTGATGGGTTACCCAAGACTCCGGAGCGTGTCTGTATATGAGTCCGCTGCATGCTGATCATGACTTATGATCGATATGATATGATATGATATATGGAAAATGGTGTCCTCTTGTGCATAGTTGCTACAATGGTAAGAATGAAAGTTATTTATTTTGTTAAAGGTAATGTGTGTGATCCTTTTTAAAAGAAAAAGTGAAAATTATTTTTTTTTAAATGAGTGTCAACCATTATTTTAAAATCCACTTCTTAAAGTGGAGCGGGTTGACTTACTCAGTACCATTGTACTGATAAAAAGTTGTTGTGTTATCTTTTTACAGATAGTGGAGCTGACATGTGAACTGCATCTCAAGACACGAGCATTTGGGGACTGGATTACCTTTCATCAAAAAGATTGTTGCTTTAAGGAACCACGTACTTTTAATTATTAATGTCTTATATATTGCCTTTAGTTTATGCTTCCGCGTGAGAAAGAACAATGACTCTGGTATTAAGTACTTTAAATTTTCTTATGACTATATTTTATAAAATTGGCAATTATTTTTAAAGTCCATATTACAAAAATTTATATGTGAAGATATTTAGCCGTAGCACTTGTCAATTAAGTTAGCCAAAGGGCGAGCCTGACTGACAAGTGTGGCGGTAACATTCTGAAACCTTATGAGGATGAATTTCGGGGTGTTAGGAAAAGTACCATTGAACGCAGAACTCGAATCTGAAAACGTTGCCGAAGCATTCAACGACATGCTAATCGCATTCATAATTGCCAGCAACTTCCTCACACCGCCGCAACACGTACAGAGCAAACAAAAAACAGAAGAGAACTCGGAAATCCAAAGAAGAAGACGTCCAACGGCGAACAATATGGCAAATATACGAAATTACTTTTCTACCATTAGAGTTAATCTCAATCGTCGATTTTTAAAGATAATCAACGGCTGTAAATTCCCACAGCACATCAAGTCAAAAAGGGTGATTGCACCCTAATGAAATTGTTTTAAAATTTAAACGCTAAACGTTGGGTTTTTTTTTCCAAATGCAGCCTTCATTTGATTTCTTATTATAGTATTACACATATTTATAGTAAATTTTGCGTACTAGCGTTGACTATTTTAGTGTTTTGTTTTAAAAAATTGAATACCAAATTTGCAGTCTGGTTTTGGTGCTGGCAATATTATTGCGGCAGGTACAGGCCGGGCTAAAAATGATGTCCACGCTATGAAAAATGATGTTAACTCAATGAAAAATAATGTTGCCCGTTTTATGATATTTTATCATTTTTTTATACGCACACATCATTTCACACAGACATCATTTTTCATTACTCTGACATCATTTTTGTATGTGTAGCCATCATTTCATATTGCCTGTATGTGCTATTGACAGCACACAAACCACACCCCCAAATTTGCTAATGGACAAACTTAGCGAACTACAGTCCCGTACTCGTGTGTTGACTAATCTAAATAGCCAGTTTTTAGTGCCCAAAGATCTTAAATATGCCCTCACATTGAACTGTTTTAATACTCATATCTGTCTGTATATACAAGTGGCACAACCACAAAGAGTATCATTGAAATGCAAAGAATTTCTAAAAAGTTTTCCACATAAAAGTATTTGATCAAAACTTCTAATATATACTCATTGAAATGCTTGATTAATTATATTAAGGCCATACACATCTTCAAGATCCCAAGTAATTTCATTAGAGAGGGAATAAACATTTATCAAGCACACTCAAAATATCAAGCCATGAAATAATTAATACGTTAATGTGATAAGGCAGTATAACAATTAGTCGAGCAGTGCTAATTAACTCAAAATGTAAAGCCCAAGTCATTTAACCTCGCTCCTTGTGTACATAAAATTAAATATTTGAGGGCAAATGGGTGCACATAACCCTACTCAAATTAATTTTTCTGAGGTAAAAAATTTTGGGGTTCAGCTCAATGAACTGGCTCAAATTTTTTCGTGTTGCCCCGACATGCAGTGAAGAAAGCCATAGTGGCTGTTTTCACAAAGCTTCGTCCGCCCGTGCTGCAATTACTACAAATACCATTGAGTAGTTAATATGACAATATTTATATTATTGGATCTAAAGATTCAATGCTTTTATTCTTAATTAATTATCAAACTATCTCACTATAGTACCTACAACATTTGGTTTGAGTAGTTATCATTAGAAGAAATTTTTCATTTAGCTAGCGAATTCAGTTGCTTGAGTTTCTGGTAGCCAATGAGTAAGTTTTGGTTTAGCGATTGAATGTTAGAGGTTAACTACCAAATTTTTGGAGGTCTAAAATAAAAAAATTATTGCAGTATATGGGACTATAGCCGCTTAAACAAGGCATGAGATAACACATCCATACTACTACTACCATCAATCTATTTAATAAGAAAAATAACAAACTTGCATAAGCACTCCTTATAACATTTGACATAACACAAATGCATGAAAAATGTTATGTTGTTGTACAAGATGTACTACAAAACCAAACAAACAAAAAGTTCCGCAATTTTATTTTCATTTATTTATTTATCTTCTTATTTTTGACTCCCTAGAGGCGTCACCAAAAACATCTATTGCGTGCACACGATAAAAATGCATGTTGTTTCATCGGTAGGTTTGCTGATAAACATTTGGTTCCAATCGTGGTTCAGCATGTGCAACCAAAGGGTTCTTCATCAAAAAATTGTCGGAGTCAGCCAAGTCGATGGTTCCCGGTCCATGTGATGGCGCTCTCCAGTTAAACCCTTGGATAAGCCTAGCCAAAAGCAAGCACGTTAAGGTTGAGCCAAGCGCGACTCATGGACAGCCACGTCGTCCAGTACTAAACGACAGCATTTGCAAGTTTGGGTCCCCAAGCACTACCTCTCCTGTTCCCAGATCATCATAAATATGCCGGTCAGGGTTGTACTTCAACGGTTCTTTCCAAACCCTAGGATTGCAACCAAGGCCGGCACGACTCAGTAGTACTTGGCTACCTTTCGGGATGAGGTAGCCACCCACAATAACATCCTCCAAAGATGCATGTGGGAGGTTGAAGGGAGCCATAGGGTGCATCCTTAGAGACTCCTTAGCACAAGCTTTGATATAGTTCAACTCGGGAAGATCTGATTCTTCGACTAACCTGTCCCTGCCCGCAACTCGATCCAATTCGTTACACGCCTTCTCAAGGATGCTCGGTTCGTTTATCTGTTGAATAATAAACTCACCCGACAACGCATGCTCCCGCCGTCGTCAAAAAGAGATGCGCACGCCGTCGTCAAAGTAGCCGCCTTGTTTGATTGCCATTGTCAAAACTTGCGGATTGCATATCCGTAGTTGTCAAAAATATTGTATTTTATATCTTTACATTTGTAATCCTTCCGGCTATAAATAGCCGTGTAATGTTAGCGAAAAAAAGCAGAACGAGATTTAGAATAATAACATCTAAACTCTCTTCTCCCCAATTCAATGGAAAAGGAGTTTGAAATGTCCGACCTAGGGTTGATGCAATACTTCCTAGGCATTGAAGTCAATCAAGATGAAGAAGGAATTTTTATCTCACAAGAAAAATATGCCAAAGAGATCCTGAAGAAATTCTCAATGGAAGATTGTTGCAGTGTCGACACTCCGCTGGAAGTTGGCACCAGATTAACCAAAGAAGGAGAAGGAAACCCAGTAAATCCAACCTACTACAAAAGTCTTGTGGGATGCTTGAGGTACTTAACTTGCACACGACCTGATATCTTGTTTGGAGTTGGTCTTGTTAGCAGGCACATGGAAACACCAAAAACTTCACACTTGAAAGCTGCGAAAAGAATTTTGAAGTACATCAAAGGAACAATCAATTATGGCATGCTATATTCTACAAATCAAAGCACTGAATTGGTTGGATTCAGTGATAGTGATTGGGCTGGAAGTAAAGAAGATCGAAAAAGCACATCAGGGTTCGTGTTCTACCTCGGTAGAAATGCATTCACTTGGTCATCAAAGAAGCAACCCATTGTCGCGTTATCGACTTGTGAAGCAGAATACATTGCTGCTGCTGCATGCGTCTGTCATGCAATTTGGCTGAAGAAATTGCTTGGAGATTTGAAGATACAACAAGATAGTGCAATCAAGATTCATGTCGACAACAAGTCTGCCATTGCCCTTGCAAAAAACTCAGTCCATCATGAACGCTCGAAACACATTGATACCCGTTTTCACTTCATACGGGAACATGTAAAATCAAAAGAAGTGGAGCTGAAGTATGTCAGCTCAAGTGAACAAGTTGCAGACATTTTTACAAAAGCATTGAAAGTTGAAACCTTCCAGTATTTGCGAAAGAAGCTGGGAATCCAAGATTTCAAGAGGATGAGTTTAGGGGGGGGGGGGGGGGGAATGTTGAATAATAAACTCACCCGACAACGCATGCTCCCGCCGTCGTCAAAAAGAGATGCGCACGCCGTCGTCAAAGTAGCCGCCTTGTTTGATTGCCATTGTCAAAACTTGCGGATTGCATATCCGTAGTTGTCAAAAATATTGTATTTTATATCTTTACATTTGTAATCCTTCCGGCTATAAATAGCCGTGTAATGTTAGCGAAAAAAAGCAGAACGAGATTTAGAATAATAACATCTAAACTCTCTTCTCCCTAATTCAAAATTCCAACATTATCATCTCTGCAAGAGACCACTCAACTGTATTTGATGGATTATCAATGCTTGCCAGCAATATTTCCTGTCAATTTCATCAAATGACATTCAATAAATTGCCCATGGAATATATACCCATTTTTTCCTTACAAAAACAGAATTATATACTAGGTGACAAGAATAAAAGAAATTGTGTACAATTTGTAATAAGGAAAAAACACCAAAATGTATTTAACATGGAGTGATTCCTTACATTGATTAGTGATTTGATTTCATCACTTGTCAGCAGAGGATTATTGTTTGGGCCGCCCTTGAGGTTGAGCAATCTGTTGAGGATGTCCTCTTCTGATTTTCGAATGCCCTGCTTCCACATTTTAACCCTTTCGTCAATTTCTGATCTTGGTATTTTTTCATAATGTTGATAGCATCAGAAATTTTTTTCTTATGCCCATCAAAATCAAACACTTCCAACCATGGAAGAAAATCACCAATAGCGAAACCATAGAGATACGAGAGGGTTGTGAACGTCGCATCCATGTGTTCTCTATCTTCGATTCCAGGGCCACCATCCTCTACTCCAACGCCAAAAAACCTCTTATTGAAAAACATCTTCTTGATGATGTTGCTACAATAGAATCTGGAGATTGTTCTCACGTTCACGAGCCCATTGTTGAGTGGGCTTCGGCATTGATTGTAGACATATCGTGCAAGTTCATCTCCTTCAGCGCGCCTTTTATCATGGAATTGTTGGAGCGTGGATGGTGAGAGCACCTCTGAGGCAAGAACCCTCTTCATCTTCTTCCACCGATCACCATACGAAGAAAGAAAAATGCTTGCCGGGTAAACACTGCTAAGTACTTTTGTTGAGGTCACTGAAGGCCTCATTGAAAATATCAAATCGTGCTTCTTTAGGAACTCACACGCTAGTTCGGGAGAGCTAATAGGGATGATAAGGGAGCTGCCAAGGCGAAAACAAGCTATTTCGGTTTTCATTTCGTGCATGACTTGGTGGATCCATCTAAATGCTGGCTTGTTAATCACCATTTGAGGGAAGCAACCGATTATAGGGTAGCCAGTTGGCCCTGGGGGAAGAGGGGGAGATCTTTTTCGCATGGAGCTTAACCATTTGAAAAATTATAGTGGTAAAAGTAAAACATAAAGATATCAAGCATGAAACTTGGATAAGCATTTTCTCTATTCGGGAATAAAATGTATGTAGTGACTATTTCTATGTGTTTGCAGAGGCTTCTTGAATTCGATTGAATGGTTTAGTCACCACATAAATGAGCTCGTCTCTTTATAGATGAGAGGCTTTTGTTACCACAAGTAGATATCTTGATGGTTAAATTGAATTTTGGGCATTAATCAACAAATTTACGATCCATTACTAAGTACATGCATACTTTGATCGTTAAATTGAACTTTGAGGATAATTAAGCTGATTATGATAAAAAAATTTTAAATGACTATTATACGGAGAAACGCGCCCGTGAATAAATAATCATCCTTTAAAATTGGTCAGATAGAATATGGCTCAATTATGGGTGAGAAATTGTTTACCGAAAAAAAAAAAATTATGGGTGAGAAAAAAATAAAAAAAAAAATACGGCGGGTTCTAAGAAGTAGGTGAGAACAACTAATTTAAGGATCATTTCAACAATAAAATGAAGTTACAGGACCAGTCCAGCAATATTTCCCCAAATAGGCAATGGGAAATAGGCAATAGCCATGTTTTAAACAGGCTACTTTAGACCACACAGATTATTTGGACGCTGCGTATCCAGATTATTAGCTAGCTACACCTCCTAGCAACATCTAAGAAAATGTTTTAATTTTTTTTTTTTCCAGTTTTGACTTTTTCTTTTTCCATTTGTTTTCCTTTCAAATATTTATTTCTGTTTGTTTAGGCTTTTGTGAATGGCAAAAACAGATGTGAAAGATAAAATTTGATTTATCTTAAAGTAGGTAGCGGTTTGTTTTTGGAAGAAGCTGGAGAAGTGACTTTGGATAGTAAAATATAAAAATATCATAGTATAAAAAGAATTAAATAATAGAAATAAAAAAAAAATAATGAATGGAATTAATTTAGAATAAAATTTAAATAATAATATAATTTTTAATAGTATAGTTGATTTGTAATAAAAACAAAGTAATTAAATTATGAATTACATAATAATTTTAAATTTATTAATTAAGAAAATAAATATTTTTAATATATTTTGGATTTTTTAGACTATCTATAAATAAATTGAGATGAACTGAATTATAAATATTCTTATTTAAATGGACGTTTTTTCAGTAATTTTAATATGGAAACTATAGTCATTTTCAGCTAGTGCTACATACGGGATATAAATTTATAATACGATATATGGATGTGTGTAGTATTGAGATGCAATAAATATGATAGATAAAGACTCATTTGGAGAGCTCCATTGTTCTACAATTAGATAATTAGAGATTTATAAGTTGATAATTAAACATGGCAAAAGTATATGGAAGTCTCAAATCACCATTCAAAGCCACCCACCAGAAGATTTTATTGAGAGAGCCAAATGTCACCACTTGGAAAAACCATTTCATCTTTGAATTCATCTAAAATAATTAACTTTGCCCGGAAAAAAATTAATCATTTAACAAATATTCAAAATTAAGAACAAATGTGTGCCAAGAATTCCATCATTTCATCAATTTAAGCAAAATGTTGTTAAGAAAATCAAATGAATCTTTCAGCTCTAAACTAAATGACCAATAAATACGTCATTTATGCGTAAGAGTACACAATGACAAAAAAAGGGGAAATAAAACTCCGGCATAAAAAAATGAGGGATTTTTTTACAAAATCTAAAACACTGTCAATTTTGCAAAGACATAAATACACCTATGCCATAAAATAAGCCATATTTTAGTCTATAATCTCATTCACTGGTCTGCGTCCTTAAAAATGGTTTATTTATTTTGTAAATTGTAATATCAAAACATAGACATCACTATACCGATTCACAGAGAAATCATATGGTCTCAACATAGGCTCTAGCGAATCACTACCTGTAAATAAACATAAACCACATGAGTTTATAAATAATTGTTTGGCCTTGGTGCGAGCCAAGGACCTTTTTCTCCTCAAGGGAGGCTACCGGAAAAGGATCAAACCGATTACGGGTCCGGATTAACAATAATGCGCCCAAACTTGACTAATTACACCCAACTTGACTGAATATTCCTTGAATTTGAAATGGCAAAGTGGATACAATGGGGAATCTACCAGTTGTTGAGAAGCAACGGCGAATTCACCGTAAAAACAGGACCAAACTACCGGTTGTTGAGAAACAACGGTGGACTTGGGAAATAACCGCTACAAACTAAGCTAAAGTCTAGGGAAAGCTGTAAAAGAAAGCTGTAAAAGAAAGCAGTAAAAGAAAGCAGTAAAGATACAAGGAATTAAATTTGATAAATGAATTTGGGGGTTGGATTGATCTCTCTTGTTTCTGTGCATGGCATCCCCTATTTATAGCCGGAGCTGAAATAACCGCTCTCCGGCCGATTCCTTTAAGCCGAATTCTGCTTTCCCCTTATCGGTTGGTTTTAGTTTCGGCTGTTTTGGCTCTATTTCGGCCGAAATCCCTTGCCACTGTTTGGCTCTTTTTGTTCGATCCTTTTGTTCATTATGGATCGTCGGCCTTTTTGATTCTAAGCCCATTTTCTTTGAAAACTCTCTTTCTTAGCCCATGTTTTTGTGGCCCACTTACTTCTCTGGCGGCCCATTATTCCATGTGGCCCCAACAGATGCCCTCCTTACTTGGGCGGATTTTCGCTCTGAAAAGAGCTCAAGTAACTCCCTCCTCTCTCTCCTTTTGACGGTTATTCCTCTTTATCGAGGGCTCTTGTCATCATTACCCTATTTACGTAGCTTGTTCCACCCTCGAAGTAAACTGCCCTTTCAACTTCTTTTCCTTTCTTCTTTTCTTTTGTTCGTCTTCTCCGATGGCTTCTCCCTCCGTCACTGCTCTTTCTTCCGACCTCCTTAAGATCGAAATACATTTGCCTCCTATTCTGCCGTTCGCCTTCTTCCTGAAGGCTTTTATTCCCTTGGTCCGTTGGGTCTACCTGAAGATATTGATGAGTGTACTGCTCGTATCTTTGAGAACCGCTCCATACCACTGTATTCCTCCTGGTTTTCTTCTATGCTCTTTTCCTCATCTCTTGCTAATTGGCCTTCGGCTTCTCCTGATTATGTGGCGTGGTATCGCCATCGTGATCCGCATTGTCGTGACTCCTGGAGTAAATCCTATACTCGTCACATGATTCTTCTTAGTACTTTGTCTTTTCCCATGGACCTCCGTCCTATTCAAGCTCTTCTCTGCTTTTGGAATCCCTCTGTAAATTGTTTTTGCTTTCCCTGGGGTATGATGACCCCTACTATCCAAGATGTGAAGCTTCTTTTGAACCTCTCTGTTCGTGGGGATAACCTTGGCGTTCTGTTTCTGCCTAAGGAGAGAAACATCAGTTTTTCCTCTGGTGAATCCTTTAAAGATTGGATTATCACTCATCAGAGTGACCCTGCTTCTCCTACTCTACACCCTTCGGAACCTATTGCCTTTATGATGTATTTTCTTACGAGGTTCTTTTGGTGTACTCCTTCTAAAGGAGTTCTTCTTGAGACGCACCCCTTGGCTTCGGAAATTCTCAACCTTATGGCTCTACCTTTAGCCGATTTCTTTCTTGCCCACTTGTATGCGGGCATAACGGCTACTGTATCGGGCTGGGAAAAGGGTTTCCCTGATAAAGCCCGTGGTCCCTTATGGTTTCTTCATTTGTGGTTGGTTTGGCATTTTCGTGGTATCTCTCAGTTCCCTTCTCAGGATATTAGCCCTAATCATTTCATTGCTCCTGACCTTTTGGGGACATCCCTCCCTTCTCTATCGATCCCTCATTGGATCAATTATTTTTTGGGCCGAACTGTCAATCAATCTTTTTCCCATTATTATTATCGGAGAACCGATTTAGCTTGGGTTAGGGATATTGCGACCTCTCCTTTCGGGACTCCCCTTTCTATAGCTCTTGCCCAAATTTGGAATAGATGCATACTACCCCGTCCGATCTTTAATGGTTCTGCATTTCTGTCTGCTAAGACTGCTGTCCCTTTTGAGATCTACAATCCTCATTTAGTAAGTCGTCAGTTCGGCTTCGGTCAAGACTTGGTGGAAGCTCTTAGAGCTGATAAGCGTCTTTCGGCTTCTGCTAGCCGCGCACAATGTTCTTTATATCATAAGCGTTTAATCGACTTCACAGTGTTGAAATTTAATGTTCGCCCGGGGCTTACTACTTCTCGCTTTCGGCTTTGGTGGGACGGTGTTGCTCGCACTTTTTTCGGTGCTGATCTTAATTCAGTCTTGCGGCGAGGTGGTTTCTCTCCTATCCTGGCTTTTTCCTCCTACTCTTTGCCTTCGCCGGATTCCACTCCTCAGCACACTATGGGTTCGCCTTCTTCCTCCCATCCAGGTATATCACTTCCTCAGTCATTGCTTTCCCTTTCATTTTCATATTACTTATTCGGTTTATATTCTTGAATTTCAGATGTTCCTCGTTCTTCCACTTCGGACCCTGGTCGAAAGAGGCCTATTTTGCCTTCTACTTCTCTTATTGGTTCTCTTCCTCCTGCTCAGACTAGAAGGCGTTCGTCTCGTTCGCCTCTTGGCAGAGTCCCTGCCACTCATTTTGCGTTTCACTACTTTATTCTTTTCCTTCTTTGTTTCTTCTTTGTATGTTCTCTTTATTTTTTTCGACTTATCTCTTTTCCTTCTTTTCGTCAGGTTTCCACCATTTTGCCAACGTCTAACGTTTCCCCAATTTCGACTATGGTTCTGGATCCTTTTGTGGCCGAATTTCGCACGGCTGACGTTAGTGATTCGGCTGCTCGTGCTGATCCCTCTTCGGCTAATCCTCGGGGGCTGGTCGAAGGTTCTGTTCCGACTGAGCCCGTCGTCTTTCCTTCGGTTGATCCTCCTCAACCTGCCGGGGATCTTGCTATGCCTTCGTCTTCGGCTGCTTTGGACCCTCTTGCCCCGTCTCCTGGTGGAATAATTGTTGATGACGCCTCCGCCGATCAAATTCCTTCGTCCCCATTTCCTGATCGGCGCGTTTTGGATGATTTCTTCTCTCCTGTTCCCACATCTTCTCTCCCGTCAGATCCTTCGACCCATCTTGGTGAGTGTTTAGCCAAGTTGTGTAATCTAATCGCCAGGCAATCTAACGTGGAGTTTGTCAATCCAAAACTGATCCTCATTCTTCTGTCTTATCATGAACAGTATTTCCATGAAGAGATGGTTTCCCTAAACCTGAATGGTACTTTCACAAGGATTTCTAGACGTGGTACGAAAACTTTTAGCCTATGCGGCACGAGTTCAGCTAACATCCTTTTCATCCTGTTCGCATGGGCGATGATCTCTATTTGTTATTCCAAATGAAGGTTTCGACGGCTATGCGGATGTGCTTCTTTTCTACTTTGCGGTTGCATATCCGGTTGGACTTTATCTAATGGGAGAATAACTTCCCTTAGTTATTCCTCCATCCTCTCACCCTTCCACCGCTTTGGGTGACTGATTGGCAGTACTCATCCGACTTCTGTCTAAAGGAGTACTGGAGCAGTACTCGAGTTCGACTTCTACCTCTGAGACGTTGTATTATTCGATCTAACGTATCCAGGGGTAGAAGTTCGGTGGTAGGACTTAAATCGGCAATACTGTTCTGGAGCAAGCAATTGTTCCCTGTTTCTGTTTTGCCGATACTTTTAAGCGGTATTTTTACAAGGTTGGGAATCCTCCAAGGACCTTTCCCTTGTATATGCCTGCATATATTATGACGTTTCCCTTTTATATTGTAATTTCGGGCTATCAACGCCGTTTTCGGCCGAAGTAGCTCCCTTTTTTGTACTGTTCGTCCATGCAATAAAATCTTTACTTTTTTGCCTTATCTGATGTTTAATCCCAAACTGATTAATAATATTTCTCCATATATCTCGCATTTACATCTGTTCACCATTTTCGTCCACTAGAATGTATGCTCCATTCGGTAATTTCGTTTGAACAATAAATGGTCACTCCCAATTGGGGCTCCACTTACCTAATCGGCCATCCTTCTGTTTGGGTGGCCATATAACTTTCCAAACTAAATCACCGACTTCAAATCGCTTTATACGAATTCGCTTATTATACCAATCGGCCACAATATCTTTATTTTTCTGCAAATTTTCAAAGGCTTGCACCCGATCGGAGTTAACTTCCAATAATTCATCTTTCATCGCATAATCATATTGTTCGGCCGACATTAAGAGCCCGTTTGGATTGGCTTCTACGGAGGTGCTTTTGGCTTTTGCTTCTGCCAAAAGCACTTTTAGTAGAAATTAGGTGTTTGTTTTGGCTTATAAGAAAAAGCAAAAGCACATCGAAAAGTGAAAAAAGTGCTTTTGGGAGAAGCAGCCCAGGGGTGCTTCTCCCAAAAGCAGAAGCCAAAAGCACCTCGTAAAATGTGCAAGGACTTAAATACCCCCACTACTTAATATAAATTACACTATAAATATATCTTATTATCATATTAAGTAGCATGTACTTTTTGGTAATTACCACACTCTAAAAGCACTTTTCATTTTTATTCATCCAAATATATTTTATAGAAAAAGCCGCTTTTCAAACATTCCATCCAAACACAAAATTTACATGCTTTTGCTTTTGACTTCTGCTTCTGCTTCTACTTTTGGCTTCTGCTTTTTTCAAAAGTCAATCCAAACGGGCCCTAAATCCGTTTGGCTTGTTCTTAAAGTCGGCACTGTTATTTCGGCTGGAAGTACTGCATCCATACCATAAGTCAGCCGAAATGGTGTAAATCCAGTGGCTGAAGTCTTAGCATTTCGATAAGCCCATAATGCTTCGGATAACTTCTCATGCCACTTCCTTGGTTGTCTTCAATCATTTTCTTTATAATACCTATTAACTGCTTATTCGTGGCCTCTGCCTGTCCATTCCCTTGTGGATAATATGGCGATGAATGCACGATTTTTATCCCATACTCTTTTGCGAAGGCCTTAACTTTTTCTCCCACAAATGCAGTTCCTCTATCCATTAGGATCGTTTGTGGAATTCCAAATCTGTATATCAATTGTCTCTTAATGAACTCAATCACCTCTTCTTGCGAAATACTGACATATGTCTGAGCTTCGGCCCATTTCGTGAAATAATCCGTTGCCACTAGCACAAACTCATGCCTTTTTGATGAAGAGGGATGAATCTTTCCGATAATATCCATAGCCCATCCTCGAAATGGCCATGGCTTGATCATTATATGTAGTTCTTCGGCCGGCAACTTCTGAATCGGCCCATGTTTTCTGACACTCGCGGCATCCTTTAGCATATTTCTCACAATCGAGACCCATATTCGGCCAATAATATTCCAGCCGAATAATACTCCATTTCATCGATTTTCCTACCCGATGTGCGCCACATAATCCTTCATGAACTTCTCCCATTACTCTTTTAGCATCTTCTTCTCCGACACATCTAAGTAATACTCCATCAATAGCTCGCTTAAAGAGTAACCCTCCAATCACTATGTAATCCATTACCTTCCGTTTTTTGGCTGGATTGGCTTCGGATGGATTCTCCAATGTTTGTGCTATCTTCTTTATCCATTCGGCCTTCTCTGTTTCGGCCAAACGTATTTCCAAATTTCCTGCTATCGGCATTAGCCGATATTTGGCTGCGTGTTGAGCCAATTCATTGGCTAGTTCGTTCTTCTCTCTTGGAATATATTCGATGTACACCTCGTCGAATTCTTCCAACAAATTAACTGCTTCTTCGTACAATCCGATTAATTGAGAACTTTTGACCGAAAAATCTCCCAATAACTGTTGAGTAACTACTTGTGAATCTCCTTTGATAATAATAGCTCTGACTCCTTCCTCTATTAACTGTTGTAACCCCGAAATCAGTGCTTTGTATTCAGCTTGGTTATTCGTATAAGAATTTGGTAATTGCACGAAGTACTTGTATATCTTGCCCTCCGGTGTATGTAGAGTAAATCCTGCTCCTACTCCCAAAGCGGCTTTAGAACCATCTAACATCATTACCCATGGCTGTAGATATACAATTCCTATTTCGTCTATTTCTTTCGGCCGAACTTGATGCCCGATATCATCGGATATTGTAAGCATCACATGATCGGCCAAGAAATCGGCTACAATTTGTCCTTTCATAGCCCTGAGCGGTTGATATTTCAAGTCGTACGCATTTAACTTCATGGCCCATTTGGCCATTCTTCGGCTACTGATTAGATGGTTCATCATGATTTTGACTATGCCAACTGAAGCTACCACTATCACTTGCCGTGGCTGAATATATTATTCTAATTTCTGGCATGCATGATAAAGACTTAAACACAATTTATGAATCGGCGAGTACCTTAATTCGGCGTCCCTGAGGATTCGGCTTAGATAATAAATCGCCCGATCTCTTCCTTCATCATCTTCTTGAGCTAGTAACGCTCCAATAGATTCTTCGGCCGCTGCTATATACAATTTCAATGGACGGCCTAAAATCGGAGGGATCAACACCGGTGGATTCATCAAAGCTTGCTTCAATTGTTCAAAGGCCCTTTGTTGATCATCTCCCCATTTGAATTCTTCCTCTTTCTTCAACCTCAGTAAATCGGTTAGTGGTTTCGACTTTCCAGCCGCATTTGCCAGGAATCGTCTCAAAAAACCAATTTTCCCAAGGAATTTTTGCAAACTCTTCTTATCGTGTGGAGGCCCGGTTTCTCGGATAGCTCTGGTCTTGTTTGCATCAACTTCTATGCCTTTATTATGTACCAAGAATCCAAGAAAATTCCCTGGCTGTACTCCAAAAGCACACTTGGCTGGGTTCATCTTGAGTCCATGTAGTCTCATTCTTGTGAATACCCTTCGCAAATCGTCCAAGTGGCTCTCCATATCTTTAGATCTAACCATGACATCGTCGATGCAGACTTCAACGCATTCTCCTATTAAATCATGGAAGACATAATTCATAGCCCTTTGATAAGTAGCTCCTGCATTCTTCAACCCGAATGGCATCACTACCCATTCATATATACCTATCGCTCCAGGGCACCGAAATGCAGTTTTATGAACATCTTCTTCGGCCATAAAGATTTGGTTGTACCCTGAATACCCATCCATAAATGATAGCATCCCCTGTTTTGCGGCCGAATCAATCAACAAATCGACAATAGGCATCATATATTCATCCTTAGAAGTGGCTATATTAAGATTCCTGAAATCGATACAAACTCTTAGTTTTCCATTCTTCTTTATTACAGGAACAATATTTGACAACCACTCTACATATTTAGCTGGCCTAACAAACCCGGCAGCTAACAACTTTTCTATTTCTTCCTTTATTTTCTGGACTATTTCGGGCGCTGCCCTCCTGGCCGGCTGTTTGTGCGGCCTGAATCCTTCTTTGATTGGTAATCTATGCTCCACAATCGATCATTCCAATCCTGACATTTCTATATAGTCCCATGCGAAACAATCCTTGAACTCGATTAACACCTCCTTGAATCAGCTTGTCACCTGTTGATCTAAACTTGCACTCAGTGGGATTTCCCTCGGGTGCTCATCTGTGCCAACATTGATCATTTTCAAGGGATCCTGGGCTTTGAAATCTGGTGTTCGTTTTGGAATAGCATCCATAAGTTTGCTTCATTCTGCTTTATTGTCTGAAACGAGTTCGGCCGATTCGAACTCGATCACATGTCTTGGTTGTGCATCCATCATTTACCTTCTTCATCAATTGGCCGTTCATCGGCCTGATATCTGACTTTGAATCCCAAATCTGTCCAATCGCACTCGACGACCTGCAGATACCGTTCCCCTACCACTGCTAGGAATGGTTGTATGGGCTCTTTGTATAGTACCGCATCAGTTCGACCGACTGAGCTGACTGGAAACGGAGGTTGATCTCCATCCACTTCTTCAACTGTGCCATCTTTTTTCCAGAACCACACTTTCTGGTGGAGTGTTGATGGCAAACATCGTGATGTATGTATCCAGCATCGGCCTAATAGGGCGCATACGGGACTTCCGCATCTACAACAAAGAACATGGTCGGAATCGAGATTGTCCTGACCGTTACATCCACTAGAATACACCCTTCGGCCGCTGTTTGAGCTCCCATGAAGCTCAATACTTTCATCCTTGTGGGGAGTAAATCTTCCTTTGAGCGGCCTATCTTTGTCAACGTGGATAATGGCATAATATTGACGGTTGCTCCTCCATCAATAAACATCCTTCTGAGTGGTCTCCCGTTGACCCAACCCTTAACATACAAAGGTCTCACATGCTGAGACATCTTTGCAGTCGGAGGCAAAATCGTGCTAGGTTGAGCTTCGGGAACAAATGCCTCATATCCTTCTTTGATCACTTTCTCTATTTCGGCCTCTGGCCGAAATGCTTCGAATTTGTCGAAACATAAATCAACTATGGGCTCTTCTTCACCAAAGTATTCTCCTTCTTTTTGGCAGAAGACCACAGCTGGTTCTGAATGGGACCAATATTCTTCGTCAGTAATTGTGGTCATCCCAATCATATTAGCACTAGACCCGAAACCAAACTTGAACTGCCCGATTGACAGTGTGTTATTATTCGGGACAATGTTCGTTTTCGGCTTCCATTCCCTAATTCGGACTGGTCTAGGCTTCCATTCTTCTTTTGGTTTTGGTTGCTCATTTTCAACTTTTGACCGGATTGCTTTGGGCCGAAATTCGGTCTTATTTTTCATTCGATCTTGTTCTTCGTTCGGCTTCCTCTCCTCCTTCCCTCCGGCTGATTTCAATCGAGCCGAAAATACTCTTTCATGGATCCTTCCTTCAGACGAAGAACAATCATCTGGGAAGTCTCCTTCTATATACATCATTTCGTACTCTTCTTCCTCAACTACGGCGGCTGATTTCAGCCGTTGCATCCTTCGCTTGTAGGTACGATACGATCCCCTTCCCTTTGGAACCTTTTTCTCTTCTGCCCTCCAAGCTACGTTCTCAAATCGGCGTTGGCCGAAATGCCTTGCCTTCGGGGAATTTCGAACCCACTGGCCTACCTGGGTATTCGCTGGTGGCCTTCTAAATCTTTTCATTTCAGGGGAAACAGCTTCTTAAGGGACTGTAATCTGAATCACAGTCTTCCCATTTCTCTTATCGGCTGTTAACTTCATCTCCGAATCTCAACCGTTAGTTATGATTTTCAAGGTTGGCCTTTCATTCTCATTTTTAACCTCCACCTTCTGAGATTTGTATAATCGTTTGTTTTCCATTCTTTAACTTCATATTCTCCCAATCGGTCAAACACGTCCGAAATCTTCTCTTTCCCTTTCTGCGGAGACCCCAAACGTCTCCATACTCATGTCTTCTTCTGGGCCGATGGCTGAATTCCTAGCCGATCATGCACAGACCCTTTGCTAGACGAAGGTTGATCACCCAATCGATCATGAACAGGCTTGTTCTGATCCGGGTGTATCATCACCATATTTGCGACAGGAAACGGATTCTTGTCGATTGCCATGAGCCTGTCTGGGAATTTCAACTTCCCATCATCTACATGCTTTTGGATCAGTTTTCTGAAGTGTCCACAGACCGCTGTAGAATGAGTAGCCGATCCGTGGAATCTACACCATCCAGCTTCCAGTTGCTCCTTGGTGGGCTGTGGATGATTCCCTTTAAACTCTAATAACCCATTCTTCTGGCAATAGTCGAATATTTCGTCCATCTGAGACAAGTCGAAAGAATAAAACCTCGAGATTCGTCCCTGACCTCTCCTTCTTTTTCCTTACCTCTGACTGGCCGAAGAGCTGGACAAGTCATAGGCTTCTTAATGGCTAGTTCAGCCCTTGCTACTTCGGCTAAGGCAGGAATATCATCCATATTATATTCTTCCTGAATTTCACATCTATCCAGAGATTCTGCAAATGAAGCAGCTGACTGGATAGGTTGTGATCTGCCACTTTGACTTCGGCTTGATTTGAAAGCCGCTTGTTCCGCCAAATAAGTATCCATTCTTATGGCTTCGGCCGTTAATTCGGCCACAGTCCTGGGTCTCGTAACCATCAATCTGTCCTTGATGGCAAACTTCAGATTCTGCTTCAAGATCTGGATATATTCATGCTCCGGCAGCATTGCCTTCATTTGAGCCTTCACTGCATAAAATCTCTCAATAAACTCAGTAACTGATTCGGTTGGCTTCTATTTGGTTGATGTCAAATCGACCACCGATATCTCCGGACTGGTATTGTAAAATCAGTCATGAAATAACCGCTCCATCTCAGCCCAAGTATTGACCGATCCTGCTGGCAAATTAATATACCACTCGAACGCTGGGCCAGTTAGTGATAAGCTAAACAATATCAGCTTATGAAAGTCGTTCTGAGCTATTCTGGTACATTGAGCCGTAAATCGGCCAATATGTTCGATCGTAGAATGACCGACTTCTCCTGAGAACGTATTAAAATCGGGAACCTTCACTCCTCTAGGCAATGGATACTGTTCTTCAATGTAGTCTGGATAAGGCTTCCTGTACATCGGCCTATTCTCCTGGCCGATGATATTCCTGAATTGCGTACGAATAATCTCAGCAATTAGCTCTCTATCAACCAGTTGTGGCGGATTTGGCTGCTGTGGCACATATTGTTGTTGTACCACTGGAGCAGGCGGCTGCACCGCTGGTTGATGCGGTTGATTTGGTTGATCATATCTTTGCGGCGGACGGACGAAAGGATGTGGTCCCTGCCCTCCTAGCGGCCGATAGGCCTGCTATTGAAAATTGTGATGATTTTGCACCGCCGGTGGCGGATTCTGCGCCATTGGTGCCTGTCGCACTCCCATCAGATACATATTCCTCGCCAATTCGGCTCGGAACATCGCTGGCAACGCTGCCATGATATTGCCTTCTATCTGCCGGACCGAACTGGTAACCGCCGCTTCCACCATAAATTGGACCTGATCACGGAACAGCGGGGATAAATCGTCGTTCGAAAACTCCTGATTGTGGAAGTTCGATGGTCCGGGGAATCCTGGGGGGAATTCTCCGGTTTCTGCTGTGCGCTCTTCCTGAGTTGGCGGCAAATCAGTCCTCGCCGCCGTGTTGATTGCTGGAGTTGCTTGCATCTCAAATGCCATTTTTAGTCCCACTGGGCGTGCCACTGTTTGGCCTCGGTGCGAGCCAATGACCTTTTTCTCCTCAAGGGAGGCTACAGGAAAAGGATCAAACCGATTACGGGTCCGGATTAACAATAATGCGCCCAAACTTGACTAACTACACCCAACTTGACTGAATATTCCTTGAATTTGAAATGGCAAAGTGGATACAATGGGGAATCTACCAGTTGTTGAGAAACAACGGCGAATTCACCGTAAAAATAGTACCAAACTACCGGTTGTTGAGAAACAACGGCGGACTTGGGAAATAACCGCTACAAACTAAGCTAAAGTCTAGGGAAAGCTGTAAAGGAAAGCTGTAAAAGAAAGCAGTAAAAGAAAGCAGTAAAGATACAAGGAATTAAATTTGATAAAGGAATTTGGGGTTGGATTGATCTCTCTTGTTTCTGTGCATGGCATCCCCTATTTATAGCCGGAGCTGAAATAACCGTTCTCCGGCCGATTTCTTTAAGCCGAATTCTGCTTTCCCCTTATCGGTTGGTTTTAATTTCGGCTGTTTTGGCTCTATTTCGGTCGAAATCGCTTGCCACTGTTTGGCTCTTTTCGTTCGATCCTTTTGTTCATTATGGATCGTCGGCCTTTTTGATGCTAAGCCCATTTTCTTTGAAAACTCTCTTTCTTAGCCCATGTTTTTGTGGCCCACTTACTTCTCTGGCGGCCCATTATCTCATGTGGCCCCAACAATAATGTACGACACAAATATATAAATAATCAAATAACAAAAATATATCTAGTATAATAATTGATATTCAGCAGCTAAATCACTTATATAGTTATTTCACTAAAACAACCTTTAATACTATCCATCCAAATAAATATTTGAGTTGCTTTTATTTTGAATTTTGATTCTGCTTCTCATTCTCTTACTGACTTCTCTATTCTTTTTTCTACCCAAACAAACAAACTTTAACATGGGAGATAATCAAATAAATATGTAAATAGAAAATATTATTTTTTTTGCTGACATGGCCAAACATAGACCTCCCATTATCCTTCCACGTTTTACATTACTTTATCATGATTTCTACAAAAATTTATATCACATCATCACTAGCCACTAAATTGAAGCCCCGTTTGCGAAGGCCTATTTCAATTGCAATCCCAGGTGTTTTGGTGGTAAAACTAATGTTCACTGCAATAAAAGATTCCAGATTTGGTCGCAAATGAATTTCAGTTGCTAAAATTGAGTCGTTGTTAATGAATTTCGGTCGTAAACTTGATCGCTTACCTCTTTCGTAAACGAATTTTACTAAATATTTTCGGTCACTAAAATAAAAAATTCTTATAGTGAATACATATTTTCCAAAAAACATTTCATGGACAGATAAAGTTCCAACCTTAAAGGATCGATCCTAGGGATGGCAATGGATCAGGTCCAATCGAACCAAAGACCCAAATCGAGGGAATTTTTAGGAGTCAAGAACCGACGACCCAACCCGATGTATACTTCTTTAGACCCGAACATAACCGACCGAGTTCCGCAGACGCCAAAAAATTAAATATAAATAGTCTAAACCCACCCAAACCGATCCAAGATCCGATAATATATATATATATATATATATATATATATATATTTTTTTAAATGGCTGTGAACATACAGAGTTACATGACACCAGTATGCAGCAAATAACAATCTGTTTCAATCAACAAAATAGTGAGAACACACACAGACATCATAATGAAACCAAGAAACCATTTAGCACATTACAAGAACCAAAGTAACAGACAAATTATTGCAAAAACAGATTATTAGCACATTACAAGTCAAAAATTAAATGGAGCAGCACCAAGAAACCAACACAGTGAGAGTCTAACAAATTAATTCAACTAAACAAAAACCATAATGCATATTGATTCAAAGCATTTATAAACTATAATTGATTTTATCCTGGGTTTATATAAACATTTTATAAATGATTTGGCATACCGCATTTGTTATCTATATTTTATAAGAAAAGAAAAACAAAGGGAGATCCTATAAGAAAGCTTAAAGAACAGGCACTACATTTCAAATAAAACTAACAATTGTCTAAAATAAACTAAATATTATTATTCTCCACACAACTTAACAGATGTACATAAATAGCCTCGTAGATTGGTAGATGCATTGCGACCATAATATTATGTAAATATCAAGCAAATTCCCTCGTACTTCCACATTTTCTATAATATTTCATTACCTTTTGGAATGGAATAACATATTATATGCTCCTTCCGTCCAATTTAACATGTTTTATTTCCATTCTGCACACAATCCAATGCACGTTTTCAATCTTTAATATCTCAAAGACTCAAACTATGATCAACAAAAAATTATGTAAAATATATATTTTAGAACTACATAATTTTACGATTCTAACAAAATCCAACTTGACTATTGTTTTTTCAAATATACACATGCAATAATGTTCAGAATCCGATGTCCGTTCCTTGGAGGCTTCATCCCTTTATGGCCACAATTTCGTTAGTATTCAATTTTGCAGGAGTTGTAAAGATACAACACATCCTTCGAGAAAGAAATTCCTTGGCCAACCACTGGGCGAAATTAGGCGCTGCAAGTTTGGTTGTAATATTTGGGGTATGTTGCTGTTAGTAGAGAGGGGCAGGAACAAATTGTATGTGTTGATCCAGTGCATACTTGTAGGTTTTGATGTTTGGTGTGATCTCGGTGTTTGTAAGACTTTTTCAGTGCATTAATATTATTTAATCTAAAAAAAAATATTGAGTCAAAGTTAAACAATGAATAATGTAAAAAAATCAAACAAGACAAGTATACTGGGAAGGTGTGATTATATATATAAATATATATCACTTTGTCACATGATCAACAAAATCTGCACCTACAGAACTAATGCAATGATTTGGCCTTCCATTTATAAAAATTGTTGGGTAGCAAATCCATGTCCCACATTGGAAAAATAGGGAAATGTAACTTTAAATAAGAGTCTACCTAATTCCATTAGTATGAGGCATTTTGGTTGTGCGCAAATACGAAACCGTGAGGGTTATGCCCAAAGTGGACAATAGACTAATGTTCTAGTTATGTTTGTGGTACTGATCTCCAATGGTAGCATCAGAGCTTGGTTCGAAGACTGAGTCAGTGGTAGACTCAGCAATATGTGGGAAGCCCCTCAATTTGTCCCTCGGTCCCTCGCAATTAACCATGTGTTCCTTGTGCATGTGGTGCCTTGTGTCGACAGTCCGATCCCCCTTGATATTGATGATTGTCAGGCGGGGTTTGAGGGGAGGATTGCTGGGTGCAAACCCTGTCCCACATCGGGAATAGAAGGAAATGTTTGCGTTGCATATACGGTATTCCTAGCTCCGTGAGGCCTTTGTCCAAAGGGATAATATCATACTAATGTTGGAGTTAAGTGGTGATTGCAGTCCCAAAAAAGTGGTATCAGAGCCCAGGTTCGAGGTTTGAGTCGTTAGCAGACTCAGTGGTAGACTGCGTGTATGGGAGGCCCTCGCTTTGGGCCCTCGCAATTGGGATCCGTTTTCGGTGCCTTGTGTTGAAATCCTCCTGATATTGTGGTGGTTAGGCGGCATATTCCATTGGTTGGAGCGGCGAGCAAGATGATTTGACGGATCAGTTTGATTATCGCTCGGGGGAAGGCACAAGATCTGTGGTTCTCGGTTTGAGGGGAGGATTGTTGAGTAGTAAACCCATGTCCCACATCGGTAGAATATGAAAATATAAGAAACCACCTAACTCCATTAGTGTGAGGCCTTTTGGGTGTCCAGAGTCAAAATTGTGAAAGCACTACCCAAAGCGAATAATATCATATTAATGATGGAGTTAGGGTGGCGGTCGCAGTCTCAAGAATAATTATTATTGTAAGGTCAAGTTGGTTGTTTGTGAGTGCTGACTCGTGAGTCTTTACTTGTTTGTGCTAACTTTTTATTCCAAAATTTCTTAGATCACCGACCAATTAACTCATGCACAACAGAAAATTTAAAAGCTTGAGAAAATTAAAAATAACAAAGCATGATTTATTGATCCAGCTTAATCGCAGCCTATATCGGAAAAAAACCCTAATCGTCCCATAATTTTGTTTATTTTTTTTCAACCATCCCACGAAAAAAATGAATTAACTCAATCCATCCGGTAACTATGTTAATCTTAGCCCAATCCATCCCATGCACCCCCTCATGACAATTAATGCTGATGTGGCAGTGGATGGTGCTGCCAAGTCAACAACCGTGCAAAAGTTTTGTAGTTCTGTTATTAATGTAATGACGGGATGACCATTTTGTTCATATTTAGCCCATATAAAAGAAGTGCAGGTTAAGAACAAATAATTAAGAGGGATTATTACAACAATAAGGTGAACTTAGAGGACCATTCCAGCAATATTTCCTGAAATAGCTAGGCCACTGTACCATGTGCTCCCTCCGTCCGCGAAATGCGACACGTATTCCTTTTTGAGCTGTCCCACAAAATTATACACATTTCCCTTTTTAGATAAATTAAACTAATATAAATATGATTATAATCTTAATGGTTTCCAAAGTCCCATTAAAAGTAATTACTTTAATTTTTGTGCACAACTCCCAATAAACTTTTATTTTTCCAAACAAATCACTTACATTTTTTAATTCTTCATATTTTAAAATGGGTACAAATAAAAGTTATATATAAAATATATATTTTAAAATTAAACGCCTAGACGATTCTAACAAGACCACACTTGAATATTTTTTTCTTATTAAATCATTACCATAATATTAACTCAAAGTTAAACAATAAACAAAGTGAAAATTCATAAAAATTTTTAATAGAAATACCCACAACATTTTAACCACTAAACTCTACTACATAAATTACCATGTCCAAAATAAACGCTTCACATGTCACGGGATGGAGGGAGTACTATTTAATTGTGTGGACTGTGGACATGTTTGCTCCACGAAAATAAAGAAGAAAAAGGAAGTAACATGGGAGACAGAGTACGAAACTTCATTTTTTTGCTAACATGGCCAAAATCACACCTATCATTATCTCAACACGTTTTTCAACATGGGAGATAGATAAATAGTAGTACGAAATTTCATTTTTTGCTAACATGGCCCAACTTAGATCCCTTGAAACCCTAATGGGACCTTTGCCTATTAATATGTTGTCATTTTGTCAACTTGTTGCCACCCTACGGTTTTTGAAGCCCAAAATCTTTAAAGTACAGATAACCAATAGGGTTTTAGACTTGATTATAGGTTTTTACCACCCACATGCATGTTAATTTCATTTTTGTTTTTGTTTTTGTTTTTTTTTTTTGGCTTGTACCGGATATTCTCAAGTCATATTGAAACTAAAACTAATCCATCAATATTTTTGTGGGCAATGAAAGCTTACATATCCCAAAGCATATTTCTGAATACACAAAGACTCGTACCCATACATGACTATAGGAGATTTAGAAAACAAAAATAAAATAAAATTGTGGATATTTATTACTCCCTCCGTTCCACTAACTGTGTCCCAAAAATTTTTGACACAGTATTTTATGTAGGAATAATTAGTATTTAATGTAGGGGTAAATTAGTGTTTAAAGTGAGGATAAATTAAGGATTGATGTGATGTGATTGTAATGAGTTTGCATTTTTAATTGATTTATTTATGTGTGATATGATAGTTGTGTGTTTGTAATTTTAGTATATTTATTTATTAATATGATATGATGGGAGTGAGTTTAGCAATTAAAGTATTTAATTATTTTCTAATAATTAAATGTGACAATTGCAATGAGACGGACCAAAAAGAAAAGTTGAGACGTAATTAGTGGGATGGATGGAGTACTTAGATATTCCTTAGGATATATAAAAACAGAGAATATTTATAACAAGCATGATAAAACAAATTATTGCGTGACTACAAGAATTTTATTTTTGTTTTTATTTCTCCTTGAGGAGCCGAAGCCAAAGAAAGAATGATGAAACCTGTTGGTCCACTTATCGTCAAGACTAAGAATCTTAATCACAAGTGTTTGTTCAACCACACACTTAAATAAACTATTAGTAGGTTAGTTATAGAAAATAAATAAGTGCAGTAAAGAGACAAGAACAAACAGAGAGTTGTTGACCCAGTTCGGCCCAAGGCCTACGTCTGGGGGATACCAATCCAGGAGTGTTCCACTATGTGTTCGAACACCACGTTACAACACGAACAATAGTGAACAAATAATCCTTTACTCCAACACCCAAGCAGATGATCGATAATACCAGAAACTCCCTTTTCTGGTGAGAATGCTCCGATTCTACTTCGACCCCTTGAAGACTCCTTCTCCAAGTTTCCCTTGAGTGAGCCTGTAAAAGATCCTCCCTTTGATGTAGAAATGAAGGGTAGTATCTTGTTGACACGAACTTGAGTGTTGTCCTTGATTGAAGGTGTCCAAATCAACCAAGGGTTCGATGTGCACGATAGACGAATGACCACTCAAGTGACAATCTCTTTCACAAGTGATGAAACTTGCGGATGGGGTGAAGAGATTGAATGAGGATTTCTCACACGTTTTGATCTTAAGAAGGGTAATACAGAAGCTATGATTCGTCCACTGTGATTAGTCCTTCTTAAAGAGATATTCGAAATCCTGTTGCTATGGAAGGGTATAATCATATCCACGAAATCTTCCTCCTTCCATAGCCGACGCATTCCTTACTCGGTTGGGAGGATCCGGTTGCCATAACACAGACGCCCACCATAAGGAAATGATAGAAGACCGTTGGGGGACGCTCCTTACCATGCTGCGTTGGCCTTATCCGATTTGCAAAGATATCTTGCCAAGAATACTACGCGGATAAGACTAAGGGGTGGGAACCTATCTAGTGTTCATCATTGGGTTGGAACACATTATCTCAAAATACGGGTACTAACAATCTCCCCCTTTTTGACATAATGTGAGCCAGAAGGATCAAAGATCCCCCAATGATGAATCAATACAAGAGAGACAAATCACAGAGCCCCAACCACCAATACATAGCAAAAAAAAAAATCTCAGTCAACCTATCTAATGCTCCGTACAAATAGGAAAGTGATAAGGGCCAGAAATGACCATTGTTTTCAATCCATTTCCGTGTCTGAAACGGGCATTTGATCGCATTCCAGTCTTATATTAAATAAGAAAGCAGTTGAATTGGATTGATTTATGCATAATTGTAAAAATAATAAGCTGGTATGAAAAATGCATAAATATGTAATTTTATTACACATTTATGTTAGAAAAATCCAAAAACAATGAGAAAAAGAAAAAGAAAAAAAAAGAATGAAAAAGATGGGAAAAGATAGAAAAAGCCCACAAAAAGAACGATTTCGGCCCATCTGGCCCATTCAGCCCAGTCCTGGAACACCCGGTCGCGGAAGCTCCTGTGTCGCGGTCCATGGCCTAGCGACACAGGAGGGTTTAGCGACACAGCATGCAGCATGAAGAAGAGACCAGTCCAGATAGACTGTGTCGCTAGGCCCGTGTCGCGGACCATGGCCTAGCGACACAGGAGGGTTCCGCGCCACCAACACCTTGGAGACAAAGCCATGTTTCCAGTCGAGGAACCCCGGTCGCAAACCATGGCCTAGCGACACATGCCTGATTAGCGACACAGACGCACCAATAGAGACCCAAGACCCAGTCGAGAAGCCTTACCACATGCAGTGATGTTCCGCGACATACTTCCAGTTCCGCGACACAGTGTGATGTGTGTGATGTCTTGAGACACAGTGGGCCTCAGATCAAGCCCATGGGCCTAGGGTTCCACTTCTATAAATATGAGGTGACCCCCATGAGTTCGTGGTGAGTTGGAAAAGTTAGAGTTCATTCTCTTGAAGGCAAGATCAGCATCCAGTTCTTAGGTAGTGTAGTTTTATTTTATTTTTTTTTATTTTTTTGTATTATTTAATTTTGTCCATAGTTTAGCTTAGTGTAGTGTTTTGGTCACTGTTTTCCACTGTTCCAGTGGTTAGGTAGCCAGTTTTAATATGTTATTTCCTTTCTAAACTTTGTTATTAGGGTTTTGTAATACCCAAATGATGGGTATTTACAAACCCACTTAATAATATAGGAAAATATTCACATAATGTGTCCCAAATCATGAAATGGGTTTCATACCCCATGGATTTAATGCTTTCATTTTCATTTTGGGGTCACTTGACCCCCATTTCCCTTTATTATGCTTATTGTCATTATTCTTATGGATGATATTATGTATGTGTGTGATCAATCCCTAGATTAGGATAATCTTCATTTTTAAATACTGTTCCAGTTTAGTTTATTTCTGTTCTAGCATGTTCTTGCATTTTTCAAATGTTGTTTGGTTGTTTTTAGCTTAGAATAGTTTTTTAATCTGAAATAGGGTGAGATCACGCTGTTTGCATGCCACTGTTCAATTCTGCTTTTACTGACTTGTGTCCTGAACCATCCCTGTCGCTAACCACCTCCTGTCGCGAGACCACGTCTAGCGACAGGGAGGCTGTTCCGCGACATGGATGTTTAGGGACACTTGTCTTAATATTTTGAAACCCTCGGTCGCGAGGCACTCCTGTCGCGGACCCACGGTCCGTGACACAAACCCAGCTTAGCGACCAAGGACCCAAATTCTTGCAATTTTTCTCTGCATGGCTCCTGTCGCGGAACACCCCTGTCGTGGACCCATGGTCCGCGACACACTTTTTTTTCCGGGACAGAAAATTATGCCTTGTGTATATTTTTGAAAACCCAGTCGCTAGACACCCTGTCGCGAGGCCACGCCTCGCGACACAACTTTTCCAGACTAGCGACTGGGAGACAAATACTTTGAAAATTTTCAGAAAATCTTGTGTCGCTAGACTCCTGTCGCGGACCCACGGTCCGGACACAACCCCTGCTTAGCGACACAAGGCGAAACTCTGCCAAAATTTCTAAAAACGTGTCTAGATACCCATGTCGTGGGTCTAGGCTTGCAACACAACTTATGGTAAATGGACATGATTCATCCCTCTGTTTCATCTAAAATATTCTTGATTCTTACCCTCCATTATATTGCAACACTCACATCTTAATCCCACGGGTTAAGATGTAATATTCAAGAATTGCAATATAAGGCGTTATGCTGCCAAAATTTTGATTCTCCATTCCCATCACTTAATTAATTGAACCCTCTAGTCATTAATGATTAAAGATTGTAATTAGCAATAATTAAATCAATAATTATAATGACTATAGGATCTTTGTTCAATTGTCATTAAAACATTTTTCTATAAACAAAACCTTGATGTCTTAAGCAGATAATCCGGACTGTAATTAATTATGGTAGGAGGGATTATTTAAGGTAATCAATTATGGACTAGCTCCATAACCTTGCATGAGAAACCAATGTCTCTCATACAAGGCATCTGCTTTTATTATTTTGTCATCTTCATTTTGACTTTTGCGTGTTGTGTGCAACATTCAGTAAAGAATATACAGACTAATGTTGGCGGGTATTCCCTCATGGATAAACTAGCTCGTAGTCTGGGTATTAATTACTGATTGTTATTTTGCATGGTTTGGATAGTGGTCGGTCGAAGCATTGGCGGTTCGTCCATCCGGGATCATAATATCTGCTCAGCTGACTCCTATCCAGATTCAGTTTTCTTTTCCTTATCTTAATTTCCAAACCCAAATTCTAATCTATAGTGTGAATTAGTCAACATCTGTCAATGCTGACTAACGCTCATTATAGAAAAGAAGCATGTAGGTTTTTATCTGAATTCACAGACAGTGGAGGCTCAACTGGCATTGACACTGCCATTATAGGGTTTAAGCTATCTAAATTCGCCCCATCCGAGTAACTGGGAAATTGGACAGCAGATGTTTACAGTCTACCCGATTATTCTGCCTTTACTTTGGTCCTCTGACCACTTCATGTTTGTGTTTCACCTTCTCTCTAGACCCACCACAATATTTTGGGTCAATTCATTTTACACTCCAGTATATCTGTACGCATGCTAATATTATGTAGCTAATGTGGTCTATAATATTTTGGGATCCTTCCCTTGGACAATAGAAGTCTAGATTTTAAACAGATATCACATATTAAACTTCCAACAAAAATTCATTTATAAAATCCGGATCTGAGTAAGGGATAAATTCCTCAGTTATGACTAGTTCATATTCCGTCAAGGGTTGATTTTGGGAATTTAGAAGAAGAGTCAGCGATTAGGTCTTACTTAGACTGAAAGGATCTGTGTTTTAATTGAGAGTCTAGTACCTGATAGGGAATGATTTTCAAGATTCATTATTTTCCAAAATTGCTGTTTGATTGGAAATCCGAGATTTAACAGTACACCGAGATGGGGTCCACTTGGATTCAAATACAGTGTAGTAGATGATCTTAGAGGAACAACATTCAGGCCTTGGTTATTTTCTAAGATAGGGTTGAGTTCCTTTCAACTGCTATCCTTTTCTGCCAAAGTCTATTTTTAAGTTCTGAGTGAGTGCATCCGGAATAAACTAATCTATTAGCTTATTTCATTTAGTTTGCATCTCATAATCACTCGGAAGGAGGTGAACACTGCAAGCGGTTCACCGAGAGCCGAGAATTCTTGATCCACATCAGGTCATCATGACTGGAGGTTATCTTCTACTACCAGGGTCAAACCTTCAAAACCTCCGAGTGATAGGATTTTTAAAAGCTTTCTTTACCGCTTTCTTTTAAATGCTTTCTTTAGAGGTCACTCGGTTGTATTGAGAGTTGCGTAACTGCTACTAGGACTGATAGTTAAGGGATAGTTCAGGGCTTGATTAAAATCTTTGGCGTGACATGGGAGAATGATAGTGGTACTTGGCATTTCAATAAATGATTTGCCAGGTGTTGTTTATCCACCACGGATGAAATAACATACCCAGGCCAAGGCAGTTACAAATCTGTGGTATCTTAGAATCTGCGGTCTTAAGAACATGTAAACTTATATTGTAAGTACCTGTCTATCAAAGGGAACTCAATACTGAGAGCATGAGAATTAGCTATCTGACAGGATTATCCCAAACAAAGAATCTATGTATTAAAATGGAAGTTTAATCATGCCTTATCTAAATCTTGTCTAATTTTCATTCTTTTCTTGCTGTCCCATCTGTCTAAACTATGAATCAACTTCATAGTTAGCATAGTATAGATTTTCATTGCTTTCATAGGGGTAATTTACTGCATTCTTAGCATAGACTTACCCGCTTTCTAGAATAGAATTAATATGCTTTGTAGAATAGATTTAAATGCTTTTGCAGTTTGGTTTGAATTCAGTAAAGTAGTTGTTAGACAACTTCTCAAACTGATTGAGCAATACGAGTGGAAAATCTAGTAAAACGACGTGGGCCTTGCTTCTATCGCACATCCTCCAGTGAACGATCCGGTCTTACTATAAATTACTGCAATTTTTTACACCGTGCGCTTTTGGGCCACAGTTTCTTAACACGAGTAATAAAAACGTGACAACCTATACATATATATCCCTAATTCCGATTCCATTCATCATAAATTGGGTTCATTAAATAAAACCTAAACCAGAACTATATTTCGAAAATACTCGTGGTAGGAAATTGTCAAAAGTTTCAGAAAGCTAAAATAGAGGAGCATGTACAATAAAACCAGCAGAGAGTCCAACAATAATAATACTAAGAGTTCAAAAACAAAGTTCCAACATAACAACCGAACATAAAACAAAACACTTACCAGAGGCAGGCTTCTTTGATCATGCGCATCTTCTCCCCCTCTGGATCACAATGTGTCAAAAACGCCAATCACTCCTGAGAGGAGTCATCCTCATCTGTGGAGGCATAGAAGTCTGTAGCAGCATCAGTCACATCATCCTCCGGATCAGTGTCCCAGACTTCAGGGAGAAGTCTTGCCATCTCTGTGAGAGCTCTTTCCTCTTCATCCAGCTCCTCTCTCTTCCTCCTTATTGCATCCTGGCGTTCGGCAAGCATGTCTCTGAGCTGATCAAGAGCAGACTGAGGAATGGGAGGACCATCTGGGCCTGGTATGTCCTGGACCTTGTCTTGCAGCTTGGCTGTGAATTTGAACACTTTGGTGGTGTCCATCAACTCCTTGGGGTGTCCTCCAATGCCCACAGACTCCAAATACCCACAGATCAGGGTTGGAAAAGGGATGAGAGTGGAGCTATCTTCTTTCAAACTTTCGGCTATATCAACCATTTGATTTAGCACAAGCTTCCCATAGTTAATCTCCTTCTTGTTCTCATCAATTGGCACATTTCTTTCGAGACAACCGAGTGGTTGGCAGTAGGCATTACATTTGAAGAATGAACTTATAGAGTAGAAAGAACTTCTGAGTTAGATTGCCTGACCTCAACCCTCTCCTTTGATGTTCTTCTCCTTTTCCTTAGTCAACATTTTGGCAATCAGTACATTGTTGAACTTTGTGCCTGATCTGAACACAGTGTCAAAGTCACACTGAGGGACACCAAGGAATTCACATATGTCTCTATCTCTGAGAGGGACCAGTTGCTTCTTGACAAACACCTTCCCAAACCAACTGCTTCTAGGGACAATAACAGACTTTCTGAGGTTAACATAGAACAATTTCACAATAGATTGCTTACTACCTTGGAGATTGGATGCCCATCGAAGAAGATGTCTCTTCTCTAGGTAGCTTGTCCAACCAATCTCATCACACTTCGGTCCTTTAAATGCAACCTCAGGTTTTAGCTTCCTCTCGCGCAACACAGTCTTAAAGAAAGTCATAGAACTTTGAGAGTAAAACTTGGAACTGAATGCCAGATTGGTATCCACAATCTCAGGAATAATCTTCTTGAACTTCAACATCCTCGAGATCATCTACAGGAGCCTTCTTCCTTTTCTGAGGTTGAGAGGATGAAGGAGCTTGGTCTGCTTTCCTCTTTGATTTCTTGGCAGGGGCTTTCTTGGGAGCAAGTGCCCTGAGTGGAACATCATCTGACGTGGGTGATTTCTCCCCCTCAAGTCCAGCCTCAGGGTTGGCAGCAACATCTTGCTCATCATCCTAACTTCTTAGTTCATCCTCAGTAAGTCCTTCACGCCTGAGGAATTCTTCAGCAGAGATAGTAGCACAATTGTCCACTGGATCATCATCATCACCCGAGTCTTCACTGGATTTTTCCTCATCTGGATTGATCTCGACATTCTTGTCTGATTCATCGGACAACTCAGTGGACTCAGTTGTATGTTCAGAGGCATCATCTGAACTCCCAGAACTCCCACCACCAGCATTTTTGATCGCAACCTTCGGAACATGACCTGGCACAGAAGTAGTCTCTCCAGAAACCCTTGAGGGTGTTTGAGCGCCAGAGCCAGAAGCAGGGGTGGTGGATTGAGGACCGGACTGAGTGCCTTCTTGGTGCTCAGATAAGGGATTGGAACTACCTGCATCAACATTGTCATAAACCAAAGTTTTTCGAGAAGCCATTTTACCTTTCCCTTTCGGAGGACTCTGAGACTGCATTACCGCATCCGCTAGGGTAGATAAGGGCACTTGAACAGTTGGCACAGGAACCTGAGATGGAGGTGATGTGTCTAGAGCAGTTTCTCCTTGAGAGGGTGCGGTTTCAACCACCGATTGAGGATTCTCCAGTTGGGATGCAGTTAGGGCACCACTCGTGGCCGTTTCCTCGATTGCGTGCGCTATTTCAACACGATTGTCGAGTGGGTCTGAAATAGGTACCTCTGGTATGGCAATGGTGGTCGGAGCTTCATTTGAGGGAGTAATTTCAGTCTGATTACAACCTCGACCACGTCCGCCCCTTCCGCGACTTCGTCCTCCTCCTCGATTGCCACCGCGATTCCCGCTTCTGGTGCGAGGGCTTCCACGTGTTGGGAGAGGTGCAGCCTCAGTGTTGGAACTCCTGTTTCTCGTCGTCACCATGGTTTCTACACAAGAGAATTAGAGCAATGTGGGAATAATGGATTCTTGAGAAGTAAAATCGCGAGGGCGGAGGGACAAGAGAAGATGAGAAAAGCGGGGGAAAGTTTCTAAAAACTGTGCGCAGGTTTAAGGAGAAACTTCCCTTTCTTGAGGCGTGAGTTCATCCTTACACCCCACCTAGGTAGCCGGTTACCAAATAAAATAATAACTTCCCTTATTTGATAATTTAATCAAACGGCTGCCGAGGGATAAGGATTGTATTTCCTGCAATAAAAATATTTAGTTAAGTATGGGATCTCTCATAATAAGGCTAATATAAGATTTAAGGAAATCTTAAAGAAAAACTTAGCCGTTTTAATGTTGACGAGTGAGATCCCCTAGATCCTTTTGGAACTTAGACTATGGTGCATAGGCCAAGTTCCCACCTCAGCTTTTCAAATCGTTCTCAATCAAGAGCTTTGTTGAAGATGTCCGCATTCTGTTCTTGTGTTCCAACATACTCCAGGGACACTACCTCATCTTCCACAAGTTCTCGGATAAAATGGTGCCTAACATCAATGTGCTTGGTTCGACTGTGTTGCACTGGATTTCTTGAAATACTTATCGCACTCATGTTGTCACAGAGACACTAACTTGTCTTGATCAATACCATAGTCACTAATCATTTGCCTCATCCATAAGAGCTGTGCACAACAGCTCCCTGCTGCAATATACTCTGCTTCTGCCGTGGAAAGGGATATAGAGTTCTGCTTTTTGCTATACCAACTCACCAAGTTGGTTCCTTCGTAGAAACACCCTTCTGTGGTGCTTTTTCTGTCGTCGACATTACCAGCCCAATCCGCATCAGTGTATCCTATCAACTGTAGATTGGATTCCTTGGAGTACCATATGCCCAAATCAGGTGTTCCAGCAATGTATCGGATCACCCTTTTTGCAGCCTTGAGATGTGACTCCTTTGGGTCTGCTTGATATCTGGCACATACTCCTACAGCATAACTGATGTCGGGTCTGCTTGCTGAGAGATAGAGTAGACTTCCAATGATCTCTCTATACATCTTTTGATCAACACTCTTCCCTGTCTGATCCTTGTGCAATTTATCAGATGTTCCAATCGGTGTCCGAACAGGCTTGCTGGATTCCAGTCCGAATTTCTTGACAATGCTTTTTGCATACTTTGATTGATTTAGGAAAGTTCCCTCCTTTTTTTGAGTAACCTGCATGCCAAGAAAAAAGGTTAATTTACCTACCATACTCATCTCAAACTCCTTACCCATAGTCTCGATGAACTTGTCCTTGAGCACATGGGAGGTTGATCCGAACACGATGTCATCCACATAGACTTGAGCCACAATGATTCCTTTGGAGTCTTCCTTGATGAACATGGTCTTGTCTGTACTCCCTCTTCTATATCCATTTTCCAACAGATATTTTGAAAGCCTCTCATACCATGCCCTAGGTGCTTGTTTAAGCCCGTAGAGAGCTTTGTTCAAACGAAAGACATGGTCTGGGAAGTCTGCATCTTCGAAGCCCTTAGGTTGCTCGACATACACTTCTTCTTTCAACCAACCATTTAGAAAGGCGCTCTTCACGTCCATCTGGTAGAGTTTGAAGCCCATCGAACATGCAATGGCAAGAAGTAGTCTGAAACTTTTGACGAGCTTCGCCAACACGAGTAATTTTCTGAAAATTCCTTTACTGGTTTATTGCTTAAGGAGGAAACTGTGATTTCAAATGGTGCCTCAAGAGTCCCCGGTGACGGCCATGAAACTTTTGCACCCAAGCCAAGTTTCATTTTGCTACTGGGGGGTTGAAGAACCGTCTAAATACAATTTCCAAGTTCGGATTTATTAAATGAAAAGAGTTATGATTGGGGGAAGTGAAGCTTTTGAGGTAAAACCCCGGTCAGTGCCCCCCGACAGCCTTTACACTATAATTCCTATAGGGCTGTTAAAAAGCTTGCCTAGTTTTTCCTACCGAAAGCGCACGGTATCAAGCTGCAATATTTATTTTAATTGTCGGGATCGTTCAAAAGAGAGTTACACGATAGAAGTGTTTTAATAGAATTATTAGCTTTAGAATCTGTCTCTATTCTTGATTTAAGAATGTTGTAATGATGCTTACTAAAGAATACTACTGAAATGTAAATGCTTAAAGCTGTAAATGTAGTAAAGAAAACAATTAAAATGATGTAGAACATTATGATCTTATTCACGTGTTTAAGGTGTTACGAACCAAATCAAATGAAATAAGAATATGATGAGATTATCATACTTCATTGGCTAAAACATAATGAAAGTTCATTGAGATAGAAAAATCCTTTACACAACTTAATCAATTCTTCATGTCTTTAATCACTTCCCAAGACAGGTACTTATGATTCAGTGTCATGACATTCTAAGCTCTGAAATCATGGAATACTATCATCACAGAATGATCTGTCAGACTCTTTCTGTGATGAAAGCTTTCAGAATTGTCACTTAATCTTTTTCTTTCAGACTCAGATTAAGCCTTTGACAACTCGAGGTCACTTCTAAATCATACTATATTCGTCCGAACTTGAAGTTGTTCTTTTTATTACCCTGATCAAACTGATCTTATGACCCTGTATTGGATGTCCTCTACAAAAAAAATGAAAAAGCTAATATTTAAATCTATCATCCAATGTTTCCATAAGACTTATTTCTTCAGAGTAATTCCCGCAAGTATTCATAAGGAATAATAGTCTTGTAAGTATATCAAGATGAAATTGCTATTCAACTTCCTTGACTTATCCAGACTACTCAGATTTGTATAAACGATTTAGCTCGAGAAATCTCTGTAAACAGTTCCAAATATCCATGATTTGACTCAGGATTAGTAGACTGAAGAGAAATGTTTAATCTCCTACTCATAGCTTATAGTGATAACTATAGTACCATGAACCCCGGAAATTAATCTTCCTGATATTCTACTAATTTTTAGGACAAAAGATGGTTCTTGAAACATCTTTCCCTTTTAAACGACAGGTACTAAATGCCCAACTGAAGAACAAGTTTGTTCTTTATCAGTCCTGAGTAAACAATGATTGAGAAAACCTATATCATCATCTCTCTCAGTGTACCAGTGTAAATAGTAATACGTGTTGCACATATGAATTGTAAATTTGTAATCATGAAGTAAGATTACTCATCATATACTGGAAAATATCCCAAAATATTATATGTATATGTAGTATTATATGTATAAAGAGACGTTGAGGGTTCTGAATCCTCTTAATCAAAATGCAAGGATGCTTCCAAAATATACATTGGAAACTAGACAGAATTAGGAAATAACTTTCCCAAGAAAAAGAATTTGAGAAATAACTCTGCAAAATAAGTGTCCAAAATAGCTCGCAGTAACTATTTTGGGTTTCAAACTATGAACATTCCAATTTTCCGCACGCTATGTCTGTACAGCGTGGAGGGAGCTAATATTCAAATAATGTTCCCCAGATTTTGTTTATACAAAGAACTGAGTGCCCCGCGATAGTTTCTGTAAGAATGCGGCGAGGTACTCAATTCCTACTTATAGATAGGGGTTATATATGTATAAGAAGTAAAAGTGAATGATTGATACCCTATAAAATGGATATCAAGTCTATTGCTGTTATAGATTGATCCTCTCGCTTTGTCAGATTGACATCGCGTGAGTATTTGAATAGCCTTTGTCATAATAGATCTATCTGGATATTTCCTCGCATCATCTTTTAGGATGAAGCGAGGGAATATCCTTATTCGAAGTAAATGATCAGAATTTATAACTGTCATAACTACCTTCTGGAATTTCTGTTTAGAAAATTATGAACATAGAATCTTTTGCATCCAAGTTCATGAACTCAAAGCTATTGATTCTCAAAGATTATCAAGCGATGATTAACACTGCATGGGTCTCTAGGAACCTTTTAGAGTTCTGAACATTAAACCCTATGATTCTCATCTGTAAACATAATATTGACAGAAAATCGAATAAATTCATAATTCTGCCAGTTCATAACTAACTCAGTTACAATATCCAAATTTCTTACGTAATTGGAACGAACAATTTGCGCATTAAAAATGTGGAAGTGTTATGATCTTCGAAAATCGAATTAAAGATATGATGCAAAATTCAGATTGAATGATGAAATTGAGGTTTATACTCTGCTGAAACAGAATTACGAAATGAAAATAGAAACCAGAAAGATAAGAAATTCACAATCTGATAACCGATCATTCTTCTTGTATCTCGAATAACAAAGAATTAAAAACGAATACACCTGGAAATCTGATTGCTATCAGAATAGTGCAAAGATGAGCGAACGAGTCGGAGTTTAGATGATGATCGTCATGACGGATGAACAAGCGATCCGAAAGCAACTCTCCTCCCAGGGTATCCTCTAGCTAATCTAACAACTAATCTTAAAGAAATCTACTGCGAAATTGAATTACAGTTCTACGAAAACAAATTACAAATCTGAAGAACATCAAAGTAAATTGCAGAGAAAATTAAATCCTAACCTACCTACTAAATTCTAAAAAGTGGACTGGAGAGTAAAATCGAGCTATTCTCTTCAATCTCCCGCCTGCTGAGCTGATTCCCCAAGGGTCTTATTTATAGATGGGTGTTGTAACTGCTTCTGCCTTGGATGATAACCGCTCGCATCAGAATAGCTCTCCTCTCGCTTTGTCCAGTTCCTTCAAAGCGAGAGTCAGAAATGTAATCATCTTTCTTGACGAGGCGAGGTCTCACAGTTTCTCCAAGGAATCTGCTTCTCGCCATGACGGATAAAACTTCTGTCTTGCACAGACTTCCTTTCCTCGCGATGTCAATCATCATCGCGTGGACTTCAGCATCTGCACATTTTCCTTAAATCTTTTCCTGATTTCGGAAACAAGCCCTCGCATCATTCCTTTTCTTTCCTCGCTATGTCCTTTCCACTTCCTGCTGTTTTCCAGCTTAACTTCCTTCTGCATGACAAAGCGTGGATCAGTTCAATAGAAACACTGCGTGCGAGACTTACAAAGAAAACTCAGAATTTCAAGCCATTTTTCATGTATTTCCAACTTCTTTGCAATCTTAATTCTTCTTCCATCTTTTCTAATCCTTTATGATTATTCATCAAAAATCAATGGAATTAAGAGCAAAAGATCATCATTAAGACACTAAATTGGACGCAAATGACAGTCACAAAAGGCTGTCATCACCATCCTCACATTTAGAAACACTTGTCCTCAAGTGGTAAGAAACTTGTAAAGTTTCAAAGAATAAGTCCAATTAGTGGCTTCTGAGATTAAAATGTTCATGTAAGACTCCACTGGATCACTACCTTCTCTTTTCCAACTATCCCAAGCTCAACTCTTTCAACTGATTGATGCTTCATACCTGACTTAGAATTCACCAGATTTCATGGAAACATTAACAAAAGTGATTTGCATTTATGTGAATTATTGTTCTGCTCCTTAGTTAGCCAGATTTCTCTTCTCACGCTCAATCCTGTCAAACTCATGTGCATATCTTGTATTCTAAAATGAAATACACACTCTTTTTTTTTTATCAAGGGGTGGCCTTCCGAGGCTTTCAATAGCTCGGTTTCACATTATTAGGAGGAGTCGCATGACCTGACATTGCAGATGAAACTTCAACTCCCCTGCCCTTGATTCTGCTCTTTTAAAGTTCTTCAACTCATAAATCAGAGGGGCAGCTGTGCCAGCTACTTATATCCACATTATTTTACCACGTCTGTTTCTAAAATTTCCCTTGCTCTCTTTTTCTCTTTCTTTTTTTTTTACTCAATATGCACACTCTTCTTCCAAGAGAGACTAGATTAGATCAATCCTCTTAACCTTGTGCAGTTATTGTTTATGGTATGCAAATCACTAAGATTAATATCATCACAAAACCTTCAAACTATTTATCCAGTAATGACATCAATCAATCTTAGAGCTTACAGCTAAGAACAGTTTTCAAGAGCGGCTCATGCTTGCAGTGAAAATCTACAAAGTAGATGTCTCCACAGGAACCACTTTTAAACTCATCTTCTATTCCTTTATCAGTTTATTAGCCTCCCTGAGTTTATTATTATTTTCATTATTTTATGATCCTAGCTTGAAATTCAATACTATGACACAACTTCATATTAAATCTATCCTAAGTTATATCAGAACAAACGGAAACAGGAAAGAAATAAAGAAAAAGAGACTGCAATTAAAAAGAAGAAGAAGAAAGTTCCAGAAAACTCCCCTGTGATCTTAGGATGGTCCTGCATCATTGTCTGGATCCTTAGGTGGTATGGATGGAGATTTCTTTAGATCCGAGACTAGGTTGGCAAGAATGTCTACCAATCTCGTACTGTTATACTGCTCCTGTCTCCTCAGTTCCATATCCCTTTCTCGTTCCTGTCTTCTCTCTTCAAGTTCTTCTCTTCTCAGCCTTTCAAATCTTTCCATCTCTTCCCTTCTCATCCTTTCCTGTCTATCCCATTCTTCCTTCCTTATCTTCTCTTGCCTCTCCATCTCCTCTTTTCTGAGTTTCTCCTCAGTTTGAATCCTGACATGCTCAAGTTCAATCCTCTTCTGCTCCATTTCTCTCTGAACATGCTTGTCTTCTGACATAGTTTTCACTAGCATCTCCATGGACTGTGCAAAACTTTGGATTGAAGTACTCATATTCTGGGATTCATCCACAGATACTGTGTTCCTCATTGGCTGTCTCACAGGTTGAGATGGTGCAGAAGTGTTCTCAAACTCTTCATCTTCTGGAATAGGATTCAATGCAGGAGATGGAGTTACAGTCTTCGTCCTTTTTGTTGTGGTTTTTGACTGATATGATCTTGATTTTGAAGGAAGATAGACCCTTTTTGTCTTAGGAGATGGCACCTTTGATCCTGATCCTTCGGAAGTTTGTTCCTCTAAATCTGGCATTTGGTAAATCAACTCTCCCCTTAAAGTGTCTTCTGGTAATGGAATAGGAGGATCTATCTTTATGATCTCTGGTAAAAATGGTGTGATTGAGACTCCTTGTTTCTCACAAAGTCTTCTGATTAAATTCGGATAAGCCAATGCTGCATCTTCTCCAACTCTTGACTTAATAACATTGAGAACATGGTGTGCAGCACTGCATTTCCTTCCTGACCATAACAATGCAAATCCCTCGAAAGTTCCGGCTGAGGGTCCTTGAAAATTTGTGGTAGGTCTGAGCTTTGAATAGTAGAAATCAAGTGTAGGCAGGTACTCAGGCTTCAAATTCTTCAAAGGGATCTTATTCTGCTCAGTTCCTCTGTGTGTTGAACAGAATCCCAGTGCCATTTTTCTAGCATTAACAAGTTTATTTCCTTGAGTTTTGCTTCCTCAGTAGGACCTCGGATTTGACTTCTGGCTGTTCTAACAAAGGTGCCTGTATCAGATCATTTAGAGTTTCTACAGTGACTTGCACTGTTTTCCCTCTAATCCATGTTGTTTCTGCCTCAACATCAAAGTTAGCATAGAACTCCCTGGTCAGTTCCACATAACCACATTTGTTATTGTGTCTCATGAAAATGTCTCATTCATTGATTCTCCTCCAGTAGCTGATACACTTATGATCCAGCCACTTGGGATGAAATCCTTTGTCCGGAACAATCATTTTGGACATCCCCAAGTAATTTTCCAATGCTTCCTTTCTTCCATTAACCTTAACCTTGATTTCTTCTTCTGTAAATTCAGTCCTCTTTTCAATGCTATCAGGGATTGATAACCTCACCTTTGGACTATTCTTTCCCCAATAACTCGCAGGTAGCAATTCTGGGACATCTTTTCCGGGGGATGATCCTTCAGATGTATCTGATTCATTTCCCTCGGATTCTTGTGCTTCTTCTTGCTCATCCCCAGCATTCTCATTTTCTTGTTCTTCTGTTTGGCCTCCTTCTTGAGCAGGTTCCACATTTTCTTCCTGAACTTGTTCTGAGTTTTGCTCATGGTCAGGCTCTGGATGTTCTTCTTGAACTCTATCAGTGTCATCATGTTGTGAATTGCCTATACCTGAATCATAAATCAATGACGTGCTGGTATCTACCTTCTCAGTAACTTCAAGGCTAAGCTGATTTAAGATCTCTATGGGATCTTCCTGTACAGGTTCGTTTAGTAGAAGAGGAATAGTAGTAGATTCTGAATCTAGCAATCCTTGGACTCCAAAGTATTCTTCTACTCTCTTCTTCTGTTCCTCGGCCCATTCAGGATCATTCATCCTTACAATTGCTCTCTGAACTACTTCATCCCTGACTTGAGGTGGAAGGAGCCATTGATTCATTTGATTTTCAGCATTCGTCTGTGTTCTGAGATATTGACTGACAGTGTCTTCCATAAAATACTTTCTCTGCTGAGCTTCTTGAGTTTCATTTCTCTGCACTTCTTCTTCATAAGCTTGAATTGCTAATGGAGATGGTTCCATTACTTGGTCAGGATTTATTTGTTGTTGGATTTCCTCTAACTCTGACTCAAGTTTAGCTGCATATTCACTTGCTTGTTCTGCTGAGGTGCGTGCATTCCCTCCTTCTCTAGCCAATTTTCTGAACTTTTTAATCAGCCCTTCCAGAGAGTAGGTCATGTTCCCGACTGTAATTCCATGCAAGTTCATATCTTCAAAAGTCTGTAAATCTTCCAGTGTCTGTTCCTGAAATATGTCTGTCACTGATTCCTCAATTTGATTCACAAATTCTTGCTCATCTGCAGCTTGTTCTGGTGGTATATCTTGCTCAGTTTCTTTTTATGAAAATCCTTGTAAATCAATCTGACTTTGAATGAGATCCCTGTTGACCTGAGCTTGTTGATCTTCATCTTGCCCTTCTCTATCATCTTTTTCAGTAATCTGAACTAGTTGGAGATCAGTGCTTGGTCTAGTTGATCCTTGTTCATCAGGTTGATGTTCTTCAATACATGCTCTCCAGCCCTCTGGATCTATATCCCCCACTTCCAAATTAGTGTAAGGAGTGAGCTCCAACCTTTCTGTGTAGGGAACTATCCCTAGAGTTGGTTCGACTTTTTCTTCTTCAGAGCTGGTGTCAGGTACTACATACTTAGGCTTTCTAGCCTTCATCTTTATCCTGAACTTTTTAACTGGCTTTTCAGGTTCTTTTTCTTGTTGCTTTTCTTTCTCAGGAATGATTCCCAATTATTCTACATTCTCAAGAGAAGATCCTTGCTGCTTAAATTCTTCAGGGTTGGTTTCCTTCTGCTCAGAAGGTAACCTTCCTCTCCTTTTGTAGGTAACAACTTCTTTCTTTTCTTGAGCTGATTGTAGAATCTCAACATCTTCATCCATCAAGTCTTTTGTCACATCCAGAATTTCTTTGGTTGTTAGCTCATCTTCATCTTTCCTCTTCTTCAGAATTCGGCTAGCTTTCTCAGACCTGCCTGTCTCCACCTTCCTCCCAGAATAGTTGTAACCTCATCAACTACTCTCATCTTCTCAATTCTTTGCTCATCGTCTGTACTGTCTTCATCTGAGTCGTGCTTCTTAATATAGAAGTTCTTGCCTAATCCCTTCAGCATGATATTCATTCCCTTTCTATTCAGATATTTCTCATTCCATGCATCCCAATCATCAATAATTACCTGCTGAATTCTTCCTTGTGTTTGATCAGTGTAGGGTCTGTGCTCCTTGTATGCATTTTCCCTGCACATAGCATCATACCTGACATACTTCTCGATGAATTCTTTCTTCCTCTCCTTGGACATATCCATGAACTTCCTGTTGGAGAGTTGGAGGTAATCTCTTCATGATCTTATTGGGTCTATCTGTAATGAGTAGATCTGCATCTGCTGGTGTTATTGATGGAGCTGAAACTTTTCTGAAATTCGCTACAGGTTCCAGTCCTTCATTAACAACTGATTCTCTGAAAATATTCCTTACTATATTTTGTGGTGTCTGTTTTGCATCTGATCTCTGCTTTCTGTTTTTGCCTGATCTCTCAGCTTCTCTCTTCTCTGCATCCTTAATCCATGCTTGCTGTTCTGGCATCAATTCAGCAAACTCCTCCAAAGGAAATTCCTCATTAGGTTTCCTTACCAACCCTGGTTTAAGAATCCTTTTCCTTAGATCATCCCCTTTTGACCATTTATTCATATACCTGATCCAGCTATTTCTAGCTTCTTGAATAATTCTAAGGACATCTTTCCATACCGCCTGACCTTGTTTAGCTTTCTTGAAATAAGGCTCGAGATCATGCCTTAAATTGATCCGAGCATCAATAATCTTATCTAGGGCCAGATTTGTTAAGAAATTCTGTTCAATGGGTCCCTTCTTGTTCAGGAATGTTGGAGGCATGTATGCAGGGAGTGCCTGCTGAGCATCATAGACTCTAGCATTCCGGATTTCATTAAGTTTGCAGCAATATTTGGTGAGTCGCTTAACATATTTTGGTAGTGGTTGGGGATCAAAGTAATCCAACTCCAGCCCTGTCTGATCTTTCGGATTGATAATTCTGTAGCACTCCTGATTCCACTCAGCCATGCACTTCCTTTCCCTTTCCAAAATTCTTTCCAGTCTGATTTCATTAGGCCAGTGCCTATCATTGATCAGAATTATCATTTGATCATCCCAAAATCTATTCATCTTATTCCAGAATGCTTCTTCTAAATCAATCCTCAATGATTCCTTTTCCTTATCTGGTATATGTTGAAGCATAAATGGATTGATATAAAAGTCTGGAGGTGAAATTTGCATTGCTGTCCATCCACCACTCCTCCGAATAGTTTCTACCATCTTAACCGTTCTCGTCTTTGCCAAAAATGATTTCTCTTTCTTATCCGATTCTATATTTCGAGCTTGAAGTTCTTCATAGGTCATCTTATGAATCCTTAAGAAACAAGAACAACTGGTAAATTAGTGTCACCATACTCACATTTAGAGCTTGACTCTAAATGTGCAAATGATAGAAAAGAAACATAATACCAGATTTTCTTTTTATATTCATCATTCTATTCATGACATCACCATACTCACATTTAGAGATTTGCTCTAAATGTGAAGATTTCAACGCTAACTGAGTCTAATTTAATCAGAAAATAGCAGGAAATTCGAATTCAAAACATCATTAATCAAAAGCAAAACATATAATTCATCAGATTCAAAATATGGAACTACAAAGCATGGTGTTTCTTATGACATTCAACCTATCAATTACAAATGAGGAGGTGTCTCTGCCTCAATTCCAAATCTGAGAAACAGATTACAATGCTCAGAGACTAAGCACCTCATACAGTAAATTGACACAACTCCATAGGTATTCCTTGAGGGACCATGATTGTTATCATAATAGCTCCTAAGGTCACAAAGTCTCTTCTTGGGTTGTCCTTGAAAGGGTGAGATGAATTCCTCATAACTGGATAACCACCCTCTGACTTGAAGTCGAAGATCCTTGAGTCTTCGTCTATTCTTGCACAGAGGAGCGAAGAGCCAAATTCCCTTCTCTTGCTCTTCCCTTTCATCCTTACTTAAGAGCATAAGAGCTTTTACATAGATGGATGGGGGGTGATTATCAGTAATTGCAGGTTTTAAGAGTTCAAACGCTGCTTGTTCATTCTTGTCTTTGACGAACAAACGCAATGCCTCATGTAACTGGTACATCCAATTTCCTGCATTTTTGTAGGTTTCAAGGAAAATGCTTTGTGTCTCTTCAAAAGTTCCCCATCCCCATGCTGTAAAGTCTTTAAGAGAAGCCTTTTTCAAGACTAAAGGATGATGAGTAGCTTTTTCGAGCTCTTTGCAGACCAGTTTACAATTAAAGACAGTCTCAAGGTGGTCAAATGCAAATCTTGATAAAATGTTTCCAAGAATTTCATAGGGAAGATCTGTGATCTGAGTCTCCCCCGATCCAGATTTCTCTAGTGAAGTCCTTGGTTGCTTTGATGAAGTTCCAATTTCATAGCTGAGTAAAGTTAAAAACAAAAATAGAATTAAAAACTAGAGAATGCAATTCATTAATGGAAAAGGGATGTACAGCTTTGAATCATCCACATAATTCTCTGTCCCAAGACAAAAACACAAAAGATACAAGCAAAGAAAATATCAATCACTTGTTTTCTAGATTATTCTAATTCTAGTAGTTCTTCTTCATTCTGATCTTCTTCTGCATTGTTCCATTGCTCCCATTCAAATAATATGCCTAGTTCGCCACTTGCTCTTCTGTATTGCTTGACATAATCAAACAGTTCACAAGGAATACACTCCATCCTTTCATTAAAAGGTAATTGTTGTCGCTCTTGGATAGAGTGATTCTTACAAAAACTCCTTTCCTCTTGATCAAGGAATGGGTTTGGGAACTTTTCACCATAAAGGAGCCAGTGGAGAACACTCATTTTTAAAAATAGAAGTTCAAAAGGATCTTGAGTCACAGATTTGATCAATTTAATTCCTTCCTCATCCAGCTGCGGATCTTGTTTGGAAAGCAGTAGAAAGGATCTTATGAAAGTGGTTGGTTTGTGTTTATCATCTAAACCGGGCTTAACAGTTTCATAAGCTTTTTCCTCATTTTTATCCTCGACAAAGGCTATCAATGCAGGCACAATATTAAACATATAATTGCCTGCATCCTGGCATCTTTTAATGAATCTGACTTGGTTACTTGGATAAGCATCTCCTCTCCAAACAGCACAAGTTTCCAAATTAGCTCTCTTTAGAGTTAACGATGACCTGCTTGCTGAGAGAAATTGCTTAGAAGTTTCGGACGCTCTAAAAAGTGCCTTTATGCTTTCCATTCCTAGTCTTGACAGAATGTCTCCCAGTAACTCAATTGGTAAATCAAGTAATTGAGTTTCCAGGAGTTGAGGGTTTTCGACATTTCTGAAAAGAAAAGGAGAAAGAACACAGAATTCAGAGTTAAACTCAACATTTATGTAGCAATGAGATTAGATTTTATTATCAAAATCAGGCTACATTACATTGTACAAAATATCTGATCTAGTGACAGTTTCAAAGTTAAAAATTAGAAGACATGTCACATACATCAATCTCTTTCTCCTTTGTCCAAAAGCTTATTCATCAATGCTATAATTATCAAAGTTCTCCCCTGCTGCCATCCTAAAGTCAGCTATGGCTCTTTTTGTGTCACAGCAGAGATAGCAGACCTGATCGGCTGTATAGTATGATGACTTATGGAAGGTTTCCTGATCACGAACTTCTACAACAAAGAATTCCCTATTTTCCTGCCCTAAGAATGGATTTGGGACATATTCCCATTCTGAAACTAGGGTGAGAAGATTGTATCTAAATTCATAACTGTTTAATCTATCCCTTAAGATTGGACTAATTAAGCGAAGTCCAGCTTCTATCTCTTCCCTAGAACTTTTGCTTAAGCAACATAAAGCTTTAAAATATTGGGAAATCTTAAAGTTATCTTCTATTCCTTCATCCAGGATCTGAAATGCCTTGGATCCTTTCCCTTGTATAAACAATTCCAAGGCCTTGGGCAAATTCAGAATATGATTCTCAGCCTCTCTACAGGCATCTAGAAAATTGATTTTACCAGAGGATTCATTGGAAATTCTTTTAAAGGCTAGATCCTGTACATTAAATCTCCGAAGGACAATAGGATATTCTGAGGCTATTGTGAATGTTGAACAGATTTGTTTACACTTGAGCAGATCTTCAAAGCTGCTCTGCCCTACTCGTGACAGAATCTCCCCAAGGACATCCAATGGAAGATCAGTCAGGTGTAAAGCAGAGGACTCAGAAGGCTGTTCCTCACTGTTATTTAATCGAATTTTAAAGAAGCAGAATCAGTTGAAATTATACTCCAAGTTTTTAAAATTAAGGAAGAACTACAGTGGATGAAAAACTTAAACCCTAGTATGAGTAAAAACATTATAATGCAGAATGTAACAATTTTAAACATCAGGAAGAAATGCGATGAAAAATGAACGGAGAGCTTACGGGTTGTTGCTCGCCATTAGGATTGTTCCTGAAGCTGAGTGTTTCTGAAGAAGAGTTTCGCAAATAAAGGAAGAAGAAGAACTTTAAAAATGGCGGTTTCTTCTCGAAAGAGAATATGAAAAGATATGAAAATGATTTGAAAAGATAAGGAGGTTATAGGTCTTATATAAAACAATGGGTTGGCCTAGTTAAAGAATAAAAAGTAGGGTACTCAAGTACTTAGAGTGTACTCACTCATTCTAGACCTGCCACATGAACGGAGAGCTTACGGGTTGTTGCTCGCCATTAGGATTGTTCCTGAAGCTGAGTGTTTCTGAAGAAGAGTTTCGCAAATAAAGGAAGAAGAAGAACTTTAAAAATGGCGGTTTCTTCTTGAGAGAGAATATGAAAAGATATGAAAATGATTTGAAAAGATAAGGAGGTTATAGGTCTTATATAAAACAATGGGTTGGCCTAGTTAAAGAATAAAAAGTAGGGTACTCAAGTACTTAGAGTGTACTCACTCATTCTAGACCTGCCACATCAGTGAGTCTGGTTATTGATTTAAAAATTGAGTTAGAGAACTCAAACAACATAAATTGGATATAATTGGATTGGTTGAAAACAAAGCGAGGGGTAATCATTGAAAAGGATTAAGACTTCTAAATTTAACATTAAGTCTAGTTAAATCTTCTTCACCAGATTCATCTTAATGCCTAACAAAAATCCACCCTTAGCTTATTTATTTAAAGATTACCAATTCTTCCATCCCATTTCCTGATTTCCAGTTTCATCTTTAATTCATTTTTGAATTGAGTAAAGAAACTGATCATACAAAATAGAAAAGTAGGAGAATTGTAATACATGAAGTCCAAATGATCCAAAATACATCAAAATATCCAGAAATTACAAACATATATAATACTATAGAATTTCTAGCTCTAAATGCTCAGGGGTCAATTTCCTCATCATCGGAGTCGGTCCACATAAACTCATCAGGAAACACTTCACCACAATACAGTCTAAACTGCCTCACCATGTCAAAGAATTGACATGGGATGCAGTCCATCCTGATGTGTGGTGGTAGTGAGACTCGAACCTGCAAGGTGTGATCCTTACAGTAGCTCATCTCTGGTTGCCCTAGAAAAGGATTTGGAAGTTGAGGAATATGGGTGAACCAATGAAACATATAGATTTTAATGAAAACCACTTCTAAAACATCAGAAGCTACTGTTTGGACCAACTCTAATCCTTCTTCAATCCACTTATCCTCTTGTTTTGTTAATAGGAGCATTGTTCTGAGCAGAATAGTAGGTTCATGCCCATCATCTAGTCCTGGCTTGAGGATTTCATATGCCTTCTTCTCATCTCTTTCCTCCACAAATGCCTTTAATGCAGGTTCAATGTTGAACATGAAGTTCCCTGCATTTTGAGACTCTCGAATGAATCTTTTCTGGTTGTCCGGATAGACGTCCTCTCTCCACCTCATACACGATTCCAAGTCCACTCTCTTGTAAACAAGATGGGTTTTGCTTGCCTGGTAAAATAATGGAGAGACTTCTGCTATCCTGAAGAGCTCTCTAACATTATCTTTTCCGATTCTTGATAGAATATCCCCCAACAACTCAGTGGGTAAATGGGATATTTGAGTCCCAATGCGCTGTGGATTCCTAGCATTTCTGTTTCCAGAAAATAATATGAGAAGGAATACAGGGGAATACTTTTATGATGGAACCAAAATTTTCGAAATGGGAGTTTCATTCCTAATATGGAGTTCCAAAGTCTCATATGGATAATGCATCAGTTACAAACTAAAGATTTCAGAAAAGATTCTCTGGATTAATGAGTGTAAAGAAACGGCTCTTAGTTATGAGGAATCTAAAATGATTAATGTTTGTGTTTTCTACAACCATTCCCTGAAAAATACAGAATCATGAACCCTAGGTCTAGAAATGCATTCTGACAACAAGTTTTGCAAAATAGAACTAAGAATAAAAGAAAGAAAAGATGAACGAGATTGCTTACGGATTGTTCTCGGCCATGATCTTGCTTATGAGAATGGTTGAGAGTGATAAAAATGGTGTATGGCGATTTCTTCTTGAGTAAGAGAAGAAAATCTGATGAAAATTTTTTAAATGACAAGTGAGAGGAATGACTGCAAGGACAGAGACGCCTATTTTTATCTAAGGACTGCAGGGGTCAAGATAGTAAATCTTGTCTCTGCAGGGAGTAATGATTAAGTCTAAAATAACCCTATTTTGAAGATTTTTATTTAAAAGGACAGATAAAAATCTAATGTAAAGGATAAGATCAATCAAGTTGTTTCCTTTTAATAAAAATGAAGCGAGGAGTATATATATATAGCAACACCAAAAGGGGTTAGTATTTAGATACAAATTAAGAGATTACATAATCGATCAGTTTGAATCTGAATCAGTTTCTAATTCTGACTCAGATTCAATTACATGCTCATTAAAATTTTCTCTTAATCTCCTAATTAAACTGGTAACCTCACAACACAAACAATCAATGTTTGTGGCACCATAGTTAAAGTGTGGAGGTTCCCTAACTAAGTCCCTACTGTGTGGCGCTAAATAATCACAGTACTCGCGATGTCCTTGCCCCTTAATGGGATTAGGCTCCTCTTCGCTTTCATTGAATAGCTTGCTGATCTTCGCCTCCATCTTGCGGATATGATCTTCATCTTTAAGGATTGATCCGAGAAGATACAATCCCTCATCAATTTCCTCAAGGCTCTCCAAACTCAAAAGAATGAAGGCCTTGATAAAGATTGAGGGGTGATGATTGTCATCGACTCCAGGCTTGAGGACTTCAAAAGCGGCTTCCTTGAGCCCTGTATTGCAGAATCTCAAGAGTGAAGGTTCTAGCTTCAGCATGAAATTTCCCGCCTCTCTGCATCTTCGAAGTATTCGAATGTAATGAGAGTCAAGTGTCCTCTCTGCAGTCATCCTCCTTTCCACATTTGCCCTCCTCCATACTATAGGCGCCATAGTTGCTTTGGCGAACTTTTTGCAGGGTGGGGCTAACCTGGCTACATCCTTCATCTCTTCTCTTCCCAACCTTGAGAGAATATCTCCCAAGATTTCTTCAGGAATGTCTAGAATGGATGTTCTAGCATTTGGAGCTGCTGCGTCCATTCTATCTTTTGAATATGGTTTTAGGATAATTTCTCAGGATGGAAATGTTTGAGATGAAAGAAGAGGAGGATTCGATTAGATTTTATAGCAGAAAAACTAAATTCTGCCATAATTACTGGCGGTTGAAACGACGTGATGGTTAGTGTACGAGAAGAAGAAGAGTCTGAAAAGGGTATTTTGGTCTTTGAGAAGTTTGAAAATCTATCCGTTCAAAGTTCCCAGACTTTCGCTCTGTCGGTTGTCATTGCGTGGGTATAAAAATCCTTTTCTCGCTTTGTTAATTACAAAGCGAGAAAACATTCTTGTACAATTCCCAGAGTAAAATAGTCTCGCTTTGTTTTTCGACAAAGCGTAGACACCAAACTCTTATTCCTTAACAAATTATAATTTTGACAGAATAAAAATTTGAACTGATCACCTCGCATCATAACTTTTACAAAGCGTGAGTAAGAGTAATTCATTTTTGACTCACGCTTTGACAAAATTAAAGAAGCGTGGCCTCAGGATCCATTCATACTCCATTTTCCAAACACTTAATACTCAAAAACCTGTTTGAAGATTCATGTCTCTTCCTCCTTCATTCCATCACAGCTTCATTTCTCGAATTCCTGAAAATAAAGAATAAAAGAATTAGAGATGAAAATAAATCTAAAGAAAAGAGAAATACTACTCAGTTAACCTGGGTAGTATCCACCCCCCCCATTTTTTTTTTTTTTTTTTAAGAAAACAGAAAAACTAAGGATTATCCAAATATTCAGTTTGGATATTTAGATCTTGTTGACCAATATATTCTTTCAGCCTGTGTCCATTTACAGTCTTTTCTCCTTCATTGAGCATAATTGTCACTGATCCATTGTCATGAACAGCTACAACAGGAAATGGTCCTGTCCACCTTGATCTGAGCTTACCTGGAAATAATTTCAAACGAGAATTATAAAGCAAAACCAATTGACCAACAGAAAATTCTTTATGTTTAATTTTTGAATCATGAATTTTCTTAGTTCGATCTTTATAAATCTTGCTGCTTTCATATGCTTCCAGTCTCATCTCTTCTAGTTTAGACAGATCAAACTTCCTCTTATCTTGTCCTGACTGAAAATCCATGTTGAGCATTTTAATGGCCCAATATGCTCTATGTTCTAACTCAACTGGAAGATGACATGCTTTTCCAAAAACTAATCTGTAGGGAGACATTCCTATAGGAGTTTTAAAAGCAGTTCTGTAAGCCCATAGAGCATCATCTAACTTCTTTGACCAGTCTTTTCTTGTAATGTTCACAGAAGCTTGTAGAATGTGCTTAATTTCCTTACTAGATACCTCCACCTGTCCACTTGTCTGAGGATGATATGGTGATCCAACTTTATGATGAACACCATACTGCTTCAGTAATTTCTCAAAGAGTTTATTCACAAAGTGAGATCCTCCATCAGATATAATGGCACGAGGGGCTCCAAACCTGGTAAAAATATTCTTCTGTAGAAATTTAGTAACTTGTTTAGCTTCATTATTGGGTAAGGCTACTGCTTCTACCCATTTTGAAACATAATCAACAGCTACTAGAATATAATGATTACCAAAAGACGGGGGAAATGGTCCCATAAAATCAATTCCCCAGACATCAAATATCTCTACTTCTAAAATCCCTTTTTGAGGCATTTCTTCTCTCATTGAAATGTTTCCCAATCTTTGACATCTATCACACATCTTTATAAATTTCTGGGAATCCAAAAAGATAGTTGGCCAGTAAAACCCACAATCTAGAACTTTTCTAGCAGTCCTAGCAGGACCATGATGGCCTCCTAAAGGGTTCTCATGACACTTTCTGACAATTTGGAAACCTTCTTTTTCATGAACACAGCGCCTAATAACCTGGTCTGAACAAAACTTGAATAAAAAGGGGTCATCCCAATAGTATTTCTGAATTTCTCTGAAAAATCTTGACTTCTGATGAGAGTCTTTAAATTTTGGGACAATCTTGCAAGCTAGATAATTAGCAAAATCTGAAAACCAAGGACAATCAAATTGATGCAACTGCAAAGCATACAATTGTTCATCTGGAAATTTATCATTTACAACTTCCTCCTTCTCTGTTTTCTCCTCCAATCTAGAAAGGTGATCTGCTACTCCATTATCTTTTCCTTTTCTATCCTTGATAATGATGTCAAATTCTTGTAGAAGTAAAACCCATCTTATCAGCCTCGGTTTGGCTTCTTGCTTTGAGAAAAGATATCGTAATGCAGAATGATCTGTGTAAACTATAGTTTGGGCTCCAATAAGATACTGTCTGAACTTATCAAAGGCAAAGACTACAGCATACATTTCCTTTTCTGTAGTAGTGTAGTTTATCTGGGCATCATTAAGAGTATGGCTAGCATAATAGATAACATGATGTTTGCCTTCTTTGTGTTGCCCCAAAACTGCTCCTACTGCATTCTCACTTCCATCGCACATAAGCTCAAAAGGTAGACTCCAATCAGGAGACTGAACTATAGGTGCAGTGATTAATTTCTCCTTCAAAGTCTTAAAAGCTTTAAGCAGTCTTCATCAAAGCTAAATGTTACATCCTTATGAAGAAGATTACACAAAGGTCTTGCTATCTTAGAAAAGTCCTTAATAAACCTTCTATAAAAACCAGCATGACCAAGAAAACTCCTTACTGCCTTAATTGTTTTAGGTGGTGGTAGATTTGCTATTACAGAAACCTTAGCCTTATCTACTTCTATTCCTGCTCTAGATACTTTGTGTCCCAGGACAATTCCTTCTTGAACCATAAAATGACACTTTTCCCAGTTAAGAACTAAGTTAGTGTCCTCACATCTCTGCAAAATTTTTGACAAATTTTTTAAAGAATCTTCAAAGTCAGTTCCATGAACAGTAAAATCATCCATAAACACTTCAATGCATTTTTCAATAAAATCAGAGAAAATACTCATCATGCATCTTTGAAATGTAGCAGGAGCATTACATAATCCAAAAGGCATTCTTCTATAAGCAAATGTTCCATATGGGCATGTAAAAGTTGTTTTCTCATGATCTTCACTAGCAATAACTATTTGATTATAACCTGAATAACCATCTAGAAAACTGTAAAATGGTTTACCTGACAATCTTTCTAACATTTGATCAATGAACGGTAAAGGAAAATGATCTTTTCTTGTGGCACTGTTTAATTTTCTATAGTCAATGCAAACTCTCCAACCAGTTACTGGTCTTGTTGCTACTTCATCACCATGTTCATTTGTCACAATACAAATCCCACCCTTTTTGGGTACAACTTGTGTTGGACTCACCCATTTACTATCAGAGATAGGATAGATTATACCTGCATCAAGTAGCTTGATTACCTCCTTCTTGACAACTTCCTGCATTGGTGGGTTTAGCCTCCTTTGTGGTTGTCTGGACGGTTTGTATTCATCCTCCATCAGAATCCTATGCATACAAATGTGTGGACTGATGCCTTTGATATCTGCTATAGTCCAAGCAATTGCCTGAATATGATTTTTAAGAGTACCTACTAGAGCTTGTTCTTGTTCTTCACTCAATTTGGATGAAATTATTACCGGAAGCTTCTTTTTGTCTGCCAAAAAGGCATACTTAAGATGTTCTGGTAATACTTTAAGCTCAAGCTCAGGTGGGTTTTCTATTGATGGAGTTAATCTGCTTCGAGTTTGCACTTCCATCTTTAAATCAGATCCTTCCTCAGAAGGGTCTGTTTTATCAATGTCATCCTCAGATTGCTCTGAAGATGGCATATCCTCACTTTCTGATCCATCCTTGATTTCACCAGTCTCAGGATCAGCGAATCTAACCGCACACAAGTAAGCAAAAGTAACATCTTTAGCATTTGTGAGTGGGGTGAGATTGTTCTCAGTTACATCAGTGGTAAAGAGATTATAGTAATCAAAAAGATTTCCCCCCTCCATAGTACTATCTTCTAATTTCTTCCCCGCTACATTGGTTTCAAAAGCGTTAAAAGGATATGTTGACATCTTCATCATGTCAAAAGTGACCTCCTGGTTATCAACATGAAGCTTCACTATGCCATTCTTTGCGTCAATCATGGCTCCCGCAGTCACCAGAAAAGGCCTCCCTAATATGATAGGAATTCTGACATTTTCGTCGATATCAAGAATGACAAAGTCAGCTGGAAAACAAAGGCCTCCTGTCTTTACTATAACATCTTCAATGATCCCTTCTGGTCTGGTGCTCGATTGATCAGCAAAGAAGAGGGTCATATTGACTGGCCTCATCTTTCCCAAATCCAAACGTCTCGCCATAGCCAGTGGCATTACATTGATGCTGCTCCCTAAGTCACAGAGTCCTCGCCCAGCTTCTTTACTGTTGATAATCAGAGGTAAAGTGAAACTCCCTGGATCTTCAAGCTTTGGAGGAATCCTTTGTTGAAGAACCAGGCTACAATTTTGATTTAAGACCACCATGTGCTGCTCTCCTGCACTTCTTTTCCCTGAAATTAATTCTTTCAGAAACTTAGCGTAAGTGGGCATTTCAGCAATTAATTCAACCAAAGGGATTGATATTTCAATGGCCTTAATCTTTTCAAGAAATTTCTTAAATTTAATTTCTTGAAGATCATTTTTGAGTCTCCCAGGATATGGTATCCTGGGCATGTGTTCATCCAGTGAATCCTTTTTGTTACCTGTAGAGTTAGGATTATCATTACCTCCCTCTTTTTCCTTAGGAAAGGAATATCCTGAGACATTCTTTTCCAAACCCTTATCCTCAAGTATCTGTCTCTGTTCAGGGTGATCATCTTCTTCCATTGTTTGAACATCCTTGAACTTTTTCTGCTGCAGCAACCTATCTCTTTTCTTTTCAAATTCAGGATCAACAACCTCTTTTCCTCCCCTCAATGTAACTGCCTTACATTGTGGGTTTGTTTCAGAAGAACTTGGTAATTTTCCTTTTTCTCTCTGCTGTAATAATTTGGCCATCTCTGTTACTGAATTCTCAACATTCTTGATTGAAGCCTGCAGTTGGTTATTCGTCTCTGTCTGCTTAGCAATGAACTCCTTCAGAGCATTTTCCACCTTTAAAGAGTAAGTATTATCTTGAGCAACAGGATAAGGTTGTTGTGGAAAGTTCACCGGGACTGGTGCAAACTGTCCAAACGGCCTATTCTGTTGGTTCACCTGTTGGAAAGGTCTCTGTGGGTACATCTGTTGTTGTGGATAAAATGGTTGTGGAGGACGAAACTGCTGCTGATTTGGTTGTTGTGGGTTCAGAAGATGTGCATTTTGTGCGTTCTGAGTATTACCATAGCTCAGATTCGGGTGTTTGTTTTGGAATCCGGTGTAGTTGCAGCTCTCATCTTGCTTTGGGGCTTCCTGAATTTGTGGACACTGATCATTGTGATGTGGCCCTGAGCAAATTCCGCACTGATACACAGGTTCCATTGGAGCAGGTTGAAGGATCATTACTGGTTGCTGTTGTTGTTGATGCTGAGCCTGTTGATTTGCTTGCTGAGCCAACTGTAGATCAGCAATCTGCTTGGAGAGTGCTGCAAATTTCTCTTCATTTTTATCTGTATGGATGACAAGACTTTTTCTGGTAGGAGATGGTGGATCATCATCCTGGAGGACTGCCCTGCTGGCTGTCATAGTATCTATTGTTGACCACGCTCTATCAAGTGGCATTTGAAGCAATTGTTCCCCTCCAGTGGCATTGATCATCATCTGCCAAGTGTGAGTGAGTCCGGTGAAGAAAATTTTCAATAGCCTTCTTTCAGTTATACCATGTTGTGGACATCTCTTGAGCATGTCAAAGAATCTGTCCCAGGCATCCTTAAGAGATTCCCCTTTTCTCATCTTGAAACTAGAGATCTTGTCTACCCATTCGTCAACCTTGCTTTCAGGAAAATACTTAAGTAGGAAATTCCTGACTAATTCTGGCCATGTAGCCTTCTGTTGAGCATTTAATGAATCATACCATTCTTTAGCTGAGCCATCCAAAGAGAATGGAAACATAGCCAATTGAATGGTTTCCCTTGAAGCTCTTCCTTTCTTTACTGTCTTACTTAGTTCAACAAACTTCTTGAGATGTAAATGTGGATCTTCAGCACTCATTCCATAAAAAGCTCTAGAAGATGCTAGGTTCAATATACCAGGTGGTATATCAACCTCCTCATCCGTCCCAGCCAAATATTGATCGACATTAGGTTGCCATGGTTGATATTGCTCTTCTTGAGGGTTCGGAACAGGATTAGCAAAATTTGGTGGAAAATAGTGTTGATGAATAAATTGTGGTGCAGCAGCTCTTTGTGGTGCTTGAAAAGGTCCTCGAAGTGGAATGTTTTGCTGATTATCTGGTTGTCCGTTTGGCAAGTTCCCAGGTCCGTCATTCTGTCCATTGTTAGCCATCCTTGTTATGGTTGAAAGATTTCCTTCTGCAAGATCTCTCTGTCTCCTTCTTGCACTTGCTCTGATCAGCCTTGCTGTTCTCTTAAGTTCACAAATAAAAGGAAGCAAAGGTGGTCTTGAAGATCGAGTTTTTCTCTCGCTCATAAACTGTTGAGGCTTCTCTGTGAACAAAATGAAAGAATTTGTAAATTCGTTATAATAAAAAGTAAATAATTACAATTAAACCAAGAATATCTACAGTTCTAAAATTCATAACGCTACACCCTCCCCGGCAACGGCGCCATGAAGCTTTTGAGGTAAAACCCCGGTCAGTGCCCCCCGACAGCCTTTACACTATAATTCCTATAGGGCTGTTAAAAAGCTTGCCTAGTTTTTCCTACCGAAAGCGCACGGTATCAAGCTGCAATATTTATTTTAATTGTCGGGATCGTTCAGAAGAGAGTTACACGATAGAAGTGTTTTAATAGAATTATTAGCTTTAGAATCTGTCTCTATTCTTGATTTAAGAATGTTGTAATGATGCTTACTAAAGAATACTACTGAAATGTAAATGCTTAAAGCTGTAAATGTAGTAAAGAAAACAATTAAAATGATGTAGAACATTATGATCTTATTCACGTGTTTAAGGTGTTACGAACCAAATCAAATGAAATAAGAATATGATGAGATTATCATACTTCATTGGCTAAAACATAATGAAAGTTCATTGAGATAGAAAAATCCTTTACACAACTTAATCAATTCTTCATGTCTTTAATCACTTCCCAAGACAGGTACTTATGATTCAGTGTCATGACATTCTAAGCTCTGAAATCATGGAATACTATAATCACAGAATGATCTGTCAGACTCTTTCTGTGATGAAAGCTTTCAGAGTTGTCACTTAATCTTTTTCTTTCAGACTCAGATTAAGCCTTTGACAACTCGAGGTCACTTCTAAATCATACTATATTCGTCCGAACTTGAAGTTGTTCTTTTTATTACCCTGATCAAACTGATCTTATGACCCTGTATTGGATGTCCTCTACAAAAAAAAATGAAAAAGCTAATATTTAAATCTATCATCCAATGTTTCCATAAGACTTATTTCTTCAGAGTAACTCCCGCAAGTATTCATAAGGAATAATAGTCTTGTAAGTATATCAAGATGAAATTGCTATTCAACTTCCTTGACTTATCCAGACTACTCAGATTTGTATAAACGATTTAGCTCGAGAAATCTCTGTAAACAGTTCCAAATATCCATGATTTGACTCAGGATTAGTAGACTGAAGAGAAATGTTTAATCTCCTACTCATAGCTTATAGTGATAACTATAGTACCATGAACCTCGGAAATTAATCTTCCTGATATTCTACTAATTTTTAGGACAAAAGATGGTTCTTGAAACATCTCTCCCTTTTAAACGACAGGTACTAAATGCCCAACTGAAGAACAAGTTTGTTCTTTATCAGTCCTGAGTAAACAATGATTGAGAAAACCTATATCATCATCTCTCTCAGTGTACCAGTGTAAATAGTAATACGTGTTGCACATATGAATTGTAAATTTGTAATCATGAAGTAAGATTACTCATCATATACTGGAAAATATCCCAAAATATTATATGTATATGTAGTATTATATGTATAAAGAGACGTTGAGGGTTCTGAATCCTCTTAATCAAAATGCAAGGATGCTTCCAAAATATACATTGGAAACTAGACAGAATTAGGAAATAACTTTCCCAAGAAAAAGAATTTGAGAAATAACTCTGCAAAATAAGTGTCCAAAATAGCTCGCAGTAACTATTTTGGGTTTCAAACTATGAACATTCCAATTTTCCGCACGCTATGTCTGTACAGCGTGGAGGGAGCTAATATTCAAAGAATGTTCCCCAGATTTTGTTTATACAAAGAACTGAGTGCCCCGCGATAGTTTCTGTAAGAATGCGGCGAGGTACTCAATTCCTACTTATAGATAGGGGTTATATATGTATAAGAAGTAAAAGTGAATGATTGATACCCTATAAAATGGATATCAAGTCTATTGCTGTTATAGATTGATCCTCTCGCTTTGTCAGATTGACATCGCGTGAGTATTTGAATAGCCTTTGTCATAATAGATCTATCTGGATATTTCCTCGCATCATCTTTTAGGATGAAGCGAGGGAATATCCTTATTCGAAGTAAATGATCAGAATTTATAACTGTCATAACTACCTTCTGGAATTTCTGTTTAGAAAATTATGAACATAGAATCTTTTGCATCCAAGTTCATGAACTCAAAGCTATTGATTCTCAAAGATTATCAAGCGATGATTAACACTGCATGGGTCTCTAGGAACCTTTTAGAGTTCTGAACATTAAACCCTATGATTCTCATCTGTAAACATAATATTGACAGAAAATCGAATAAATTCATAATTCTGCCAGTTCATACCTAACTCAGTTACAATATCCAAATTTCTTACGTAATTGGAACGAACAATTTGCGCATTAAAAATGTGGAAGTGTTATGATCTTCGAAAATCGAATTAAAGATATGATGCAAAATTCAGATTGAATGATGAAATTGAGGTTTATACTCTGCTGAAACAGAATTACGAAATGAAAATAGAAACCAGAAAGATAAGAAATTCACAATCTGATAACCGTTCATTCTTCTTGTATCTCGAATAACAAAGAATTAAAAACGAATACACCTGGAAATCTGATTGCTATCAGAATAGTGCAAAGATGAGCGAACGAGTCGGAGTTTAGATGATGATCGTCATGACGGATGAACAAGCGATCCGAAAGCAACTCTCCTCCCAGGGTATCCTCTAGCTAATCTAACAACTAATCTTAAAGAAATCTACTGCGAAATTGAATTACAGTTCTACGAAAACAAATTACAAATCTGAAGAACATCAAAGTAAATTGCAGAGAAAATTAAATCCTAACCTACCTACTAAATTCTTAAAAGTGGACTGGAGAGTAAAATCGAGCTATTCTCTTCAATCTCCCGCCTGCTGAGCTGATTCCCCAAGGGTCTTATTTATAGATGGGTGTTGTAACTGCTTCTGCCTTGGATGATAACCGCTCGCATCAGAATAGCTCTCCTCTCGCTTTGTCCAGTTCCTTCAAAGCGAGAGTCAGAAATGTAATCATCTTTCTTGACGAGGCGAGGTCTCACAGTTTCTCCAAGGAATCTGCTTCTCGCCATGACGGATAAAACTTCTGTCTTGCACAGACTTCCTTTCCTCGCGATGTCAATCATCATCGCGTGGACTTCAGCATCTGCACATTTTCCTTAAATCTTTTCCTGATTTCGGAAACAAGCCCTCGCATCATTCCTTTTCTTTCCTCGCTATGTCCTTTCCACTTCCTGCTGTTTTCCAGCTTAACTTCCTTCTGCATGACAAAGCGTGGATCAGTTCAATAGAAACACTGCGTGCGAGACTTACAAAGAAAACTCAGAATTTCAAGCCATTTTTCATGTATTTCCAACTTCTTTGCAATCTTAATTCTTCTTCCATCTTTTCTAATCCTTTATGATTATTCATCAAAAATCAATGGAATTAAGAGCAAAAGATCATCATTAAGACACTAAATTGGACGCAAATGACAGTCACAAAAGGCTGTCATCAGGAAGGGGTTTAAGAATATATTAAGATTTCCCTTTTTATCACTCCTGTGGGGTTCAAACGGCGCTGTGGTCCTCCCAGCCATGAAACTTTTGACAAATATCACGGTGCAACAGGGATGGACCTTCAGTCTGTCACCCTGAAAGTCCCTGATATCTGCACCATGATGCTTCTCTAAATTTCATGTCAAAGAGATACCTGCCATAAAATTCTTGAACATCTTCCCACTGTAAGAGTATTTGCCCAAAATGTTGTTTTTATTTACTCGTGTCACGAAACTGTGCTCCCGAAAGCGCACGGGTCAAAAATTGCAGTAATTTATAGTAAGTACCGGATCGTTCACTGGAGGATGTGCGATGGAAGCAGGGCCCACGTCGTTTACTAAGATTTTCCACTCGGTTACTCGTTTCAAGTTTTGCAAGGGTTTCTAACAACTACTTGACATAAATTAAACCAGATCATGAAAACAGTAAAAATTATTCTACAAAGCATGGTAAACTAGGTCGAAGAAAGCAATTAAATCTATACTACGAAAGCAATATAAAATTATGCTACACTATCTAGAAAGCAGATTTAAATATGACAGAAGGGACAGGGAGGAAATAATAAAGATTGGACAAGATTCAGATGAAACACAATTAAACTTCCATTTTTAATACACAGATCTTAGCTTGGGATAATCCTCTAGTTAGCTTACTCTCATGCTTTCTACACCATGTTCCCTTTAACAGACAGGTACTTATGGTGAGAATTTACATGCTCTTAAGACAACAATTTCTAAGATACCACAGACTTATAACTCCCTCCACAGGCCTTGTGAAGTTACATTACATATCTATGGTGGACAAGCAACACCTAACATATCATTAGTTGACATGCCAAGTACTCCTATCATTCCCCCATGTCACACCCAAAGTTTCAAATCACGCCCCGAACCATTCCATAACTCTCAAACCTTTTAACAGATGGACAGCCCCTAATTCTTCCGAGTGTCCTCTATGAAAGCATTTAAAGGAAAGCAGTAAAGAAGGTTGTAAAGAAAGCATTTAAATCTATCACTCGGAATCGTTAAAAACGTCTCTTTCCGTTAGTATAAAAGAGCCCCTGGTCTTGGTGACCAGATGCAGATCAAGAACCTCCCAGACATCGATAAGCCACAGGGCTTACAACATCTGGGTAGTTATGAGATACAAACTAAATGAAATAGATCCATAAATGAACCTATTCCGGATGTACTCACTCAAGACTCAATTCTAGACTTTGGCAGAAGAAGATAGTAGTCGAAGGAATACTCGACCTTACCTTATAAATTCACCAAGGCCTATATGTTGTTCCTCTAGTATTATTTATCACATCTCATCTACACCCAAGTGGATATTGACTTAATGCGATATCTAATATCAGATTTCCAACACACAGCAATTTCGAGAGCAATTGATATTTGAAAATCATTCCCTAGACAGGTACTAAACTCTCAATTAAAACACAGATCCTTTCAGTCTAGATGAGACCTAATCGCTGACTCTGCTTCTAAGCTCTCAAAATCAATCCCCAGTGGAAGATGAATTAGTCATAACTGTCGAATTTATCCCTTACTCAGATCCGGATTTTATAAAGGAGTTTTTGTTGGAAATTTATTATGCAGCATCTGATTTAAATCAAGACTTCTATGTCCAAGGGGAAGGATCCCCAAAATAGCAATAAGACCAGAACATCTACATAATAGTATCATGCATACAAGTATATGAAAAGGAAAATAAAATACCCCAAAATATATGGTGAGGTTAGACAGAATGCGATACACAAAGATGGATTAGCCTGAGATGAGAAGAAATCGGCTAAAAAGAGTGCCAGAGATAGTTGGGGTTTTCCGGCTGCAAACATCTGCTGTCCGGTTCCCAATTTTCCCAGATGATTGATTTTAGACAAAAAGAATTCCAAACAACGGTGACCGCCGTCATTTAGTTTTCTTTTGTCTGTGAGTGGAAAAATAACCCACATATTTCTTGCTGTAATATTTCTCAACTGATGTTGGTCGACATCAGTTGATACTATTGCAACTTGAATTCAGGTTTGAAATTAAGAAAAAGAAAAGTAAAACTGTATCTGGTTAGGAATTGGCTGAGTGACTAATCGAAACTCTTAGTGAAGAGAACGCTCGCCGAAGCTTCCACCAACCACTAACCAGATCATGCAAAATAACAGATAATGATTGACACACAGAAGACGGGTTAGTCGATATCCCTGTGAAGGGACCTTTCACCAACATTAATCTGTAGTGTTTCTCATTATCCGTTCATACACACAATGAAGGAGAAAACATGAGAGTAAGAAAATATTTTTGGTACTGTGTGGGTGTTAAGCACACAATAAGTAGACGCTAGTAGGTTGAAATGTGTAATGGATAGAAACCAGATGAACTGGGCCGAGGCCCAATACACCCATGCAACTTACACAAATCATGAGAGAAAAATGTTTTTGGAGTTTTCAAAATAGAAGGGATAGTTCAATTCGAATTATTGGGGTAATTCGAATTGAGAATGCATGAAGAATGAAGTAAGATCTTACCCAATTAATCCTTGCAAAGGAATGAGATATCAACTAATTCGAGTTGTTGAGCAATTCGAATTAATTCGAATTGGGCAACTCGAATTGATGAAGTCCTTTCCTTGCTCAAAATTGACTAAGGCATATACCTCAAGGGGAGGGTGAATTCGAATTGTTCAGCAATTCGAATTAATTCGAATTGCAACAATTCGAATTGGTAAGAGATGGAAAATAAACTAAGGCATGAAGGGATGACAATGGATACAATGTGGTTTTTCAAACCAATTCGAATTGTTGAGCAATTCGAATTAATTCGAATTGGTTGGAAACCACATAGAGAATAATTTGGCTATGCAATTCGAATTTCTTAGGCAATTCGAATTAATTCGAATTGCCTCAATTCGAATCACATATTTTTCAGACAACAACAATTTTTGTTCTCACAAGTATGGGTTAGGTGAACACTGTACTGTAATGATGGGTTTAGATTTACTAAATCCCTCATCTCACATCAGTGTCATTTCACAGCCACCCTAGTGAGATTTTCAAGAAATAAACAAATACATGTCTAGTGGGTATTGGCCAGATTCAAACCCTATTTCTACAAACAAGAAATCAAAGATAAAAAAGCCTAAAACATCTAGTTATCTAAGAAGTGCATGAATAAACTAAGAACACTCAAGTTATCTAAGGTAGCATGAAATAGGATTAAGGCAGGAATGATAAAACTTAAATATAAATTAAAACAAACCTTAAAAACATCTAAAACCTAAGAACACTTATTTGAAGCTCTAAGGCACTAAATTAAGCCAAAAACCCACCAAACATGCATTTATTAAGTTTGAATGTCAACTAGGACTTAATAAATGTAACCTAGTTGAAACAAACAAACATACTAAGCATTTATTTCTAGGGAAAGCATTAAAGAGTGCCAAAACAAATGAATAAAACCATTTCTGGAAATTTTCCTTGTATTGACACTTTGGAAGCAAAATAAAGAACCCAAAACCATCATTAGCTTGAGGGTAGGGTTTATTCTAACTAGAAATCATGTAAAAATATGGAAAATGGCTACTCTAAGGGTTACACAAACTGCTTCTACACTAAACTAAGTTCAAGCATGTAAAGATTACACTACTTGCAAGAAAAATAAACTAAACTAGACTAAACTACCTACCTAACCCTTAAGGGGTGTGGAACCTCCTGCTGTTCTTTTTGTCCCAAGCTGCTTTTTGGCTAAAATTCTTTATCTTCTGATTCTGTTGTGGAAGGTCTGCTTTTATAGACAATCTTCAAAACCCTAGGCCCACCAATGTTGTGCTCATGCTCCACAGCTTCAATGAGTGAAGTTCGAATTATCTCAACCAATTCGAGTTAATTCGAATTGTGAGATTTCTTCCTTGAACAGGAATTGTAGCCTTCAGTAGTCAATTCGAATTGTTGTGAATAATTCGAATTGGTCTTTTCTCGAATTGGATGAGGGTTTCTGCTTGGCTTCCTTGCACTTGTTGGCAATTCGAATTGTTTGTGCCAATTCGAATTAATTCGAACTTGGACAATTCGAATTGCATCTTCTTCTTGCCTTTGGGTTTCTTCTCTCTTCATTCCCTAATTCGAATTAATTCGAACTTGAACAATTCGAATTAGGCTTCTGCATTCCTTCCAACACTTAACCATTTCTTTGCTCTCTTTAGCAATTCGAATTGTTGTGCAATTCGAATTAATTCGAATTGCCTACAATTCGAATTGTGCTTCAACACTTAACCAAATTTCAGTTGTGGGATTTTAAATCTTTTTCCCATCTTTTTGGATTTTTGTGGGCTCTTTTATTCTTTTGCCCATCTTTTCATTCCTTTTTCTTTTCTTTTTTCCTTTTTTCATGTTTTTGGATTTTTCTAACACAAATACAATTTAAAATTGCATATTTTGTGTCTTTTTGTTACCGGCTCGATGTTTTTACAAACTCGCATTAATCTGTCAAATTCAACTGCTTTCTTATTGAAATAAGATGGAATCACGATCAAAATGTCCGTCTCAGACACGGAAATGGATTGGAAATAATGGACAATTTTGGCCATTATCAACATCCTCACATTTAATACTGATCGTCCCCGAGCAGTCAGAGTCAGTGCTCCTAGGAGCTTGGACTCTGCACATTCAATCCATTTGCGTGGACTCAGAAATTTCATTCTTTTTATATTGGGATAAGACAATCAAAATTACAAGTATTAAACTCTCTTGGTTGCAGTGTTTAATGGAATGATACTTCTCACTTGAGTGAACATACAAATCAATCATTATTGTTAATTCTTCTTGAATATGTGTTTAGAAAATCACATTGGCTTAATTCTTGAATTCAAGCATGACATGAATCATTAATCAATCAAAGCAAAGCCTCACATATAGTAGAATCGGAAAGTTCACTCACTCTCAAGATTGGCTTTTATCATTAACGCTCAAGATCAAATTCAATTCTCCCATAAGCTTGCAACTGGACCAACTCGCCACCGGCTCATTTCCTCAAACCGAGATCCCGAGGTCTTATTCAAGGTTATAACGGGGCATACGGTTGTAACATTTGGTAGGAAAAGGAATTATTGGGCTAAAAAGTGACATGACACCATTCCACCATAACTTGGCATTTTGTAGAATCTATGATCATCATCATTTCTATCTTTCTTTTGTTTTTTTTTCTTTTTCTATTGCATGACATTAGACTTTGTCTAATTTGCTTTGTCATTTGCAATTCATTCTCGTTGCAAATTAGACTTGGTCTAATTTGCTTTTTTTTTTTTTTTTGAATCGGTTTATAGCATACCGATTGATACATATTTGATGATCAAAAATTACAATGCCTTGATGGGATGGCTCATGTACACTTGGGTTTGATTTTCTTGGTCTTTTTGTAAGGCTAGGAGTAATATAGTGACTTCAAAGAAAAATTAGGTTTAAAGGCTCAGATTGGTTGATCCTAAAGGGGAAAATGTTTTTGGGTTTGGAATTCAAACGAAAGCCAAAATTTTGGGTTTTTCTAAGTGCCTCGATCATATGCTCAATTTCGGGAATATGGCATGGTCTTGAATCGGTCCCAATTGCAAGTTCTAGTGCCCTTTAATCGAATTGATTCACACAATCAAAGAAGTATTGAGTAAAAATGACTCGGCTCAGATCTCACAAGGGACGGTTTGATCATGTCATACATTTATTCTCAAATTTAACCTTTGAAGAATTCTTACAACTTATTCAATCAAATTCTCAACATGAAAGTTTGTTAGTCTTTCAAGTGTTCATATCATTGGATTTTTATAGCTCAAAACTTCAAGAATTTATGTCGTGCATATTTTTAATTGTTTTATCCCAATGTACTAGTCTGAAAATTTCTTCATCAGCCTAAATTCAACATGTGAATTTAGGTGACAGATTTATGCTTGTTTTATGCCGGTTTGTTTAATTGAAAGCAGTAAAAAGAGACACTGTGAGCATGCAAGCATGTCACAGCTTGTTTTTGGCGTGACAGTCACTTATTCCTCTTGGACTGCCACACATCTTTTTCGAATAATGGAGAACTCAAGCCGAAATTCTCTTGTGGAAAGCAGTAAATGTACGACTGCCCAAAATACGTCGTACACCCATCATAACAGATAATTCTAAGGTTCGTTATACAGTACACGACCTTAATCACCGCCAAACAACAATACAGACACGCTGTACACTTGGATACGTTAGCGTCAAAGATCAGTCAAGAAGATTACCCCAAAACACAGTCCCGGTCAGTCCAGTCAAAAGTGAATCTTTACAGATTCCGTCCATCTTCAGCATCTTTCCCCTCTATCCTTGGAAGAGAATTCTGGTCCAATGGACATAATTCGTCAAGCTGCAGGGTACGCAGAAATCTACCATGTCATCCTCATCTTCCTCCATCACCCTGGTGCAGTAGACCCTTGGTCCTTGATTTCCAAACAGGTCGGGTGTCTCCAGGCTATCAGCCAACCATGCGAAGACGTTAGTCCCAACGTATTGCATGCCGAACCTGCTGGTTATGATCCTGTCGATCATTGACACTCCTTGCTGGACCTGTTCTGTCCAGCTTGCTGAGCAGCATGTATCCCCGGACAAAGATTGAGGCCTTGTGGTTGTCCTCAATCCCTTCCTTTAGCAGCTCACAAGCTAGAGTCTCGTTTCCTGCTCCGAATGCCTGCAGGGCTGGGATGAGTCTCAAGTTGTAGTTGCCAGCTTCTTCGCACCTGGCCAGGAGTGCTTCCTTTTGCAGTTCTATCCTCTGTTCCCACATCTTGACGATGGTGGTCTCCAGTTCACACCTTCTGTAGACAATGGGAAGATCAGCTGCATCCCTGAGCTTGGTGCACACTTCTCTGACCCTCCACACTTTCTTGATGCAATCCTTTCCGATGCGGGAGAGGATTTCTCCTAGGAGCTCCACTGGCAGATCCAGTAGGTGGGTTTCTTCCTCGTGATCTTCGTTTGGGGCTAGGGGAATGATGTCTCTGAAAAGACATGGAGAGATGATTAGGTCTGAGACCCTCAGCCTAATACCTTCAGCCACTTCAAAGTACAGTTCACTTTCTAGCACCTGTCTCACTTGAGGTACACTATGAAAGTCCAAGGGGTCAGATTATCAAATCTACTCTTATTACAACAAAAATAAGGAGAGTAAGAGAGAAATAAGGATCCTGGATCCTTAGAAATTTTTCTTGGACTATAAATAGTCTAAGATGTTTTTGGGTGGTCAAAGGACCAAAAAGAGAAAATTTCGTAGGTTATTGAGCCTACGAAGGAATTTTGATTTTTATCACTTAAAAAGTGATTCAAATCATGTGAGGTAGGGAAAATAAGAGATTAATGATGAAAATAGAATGCAAGCGATAAATTATGCAATTACTAGTATGTATAATGGACCATGACCAAAAATAAGAAATAAAGATAAGAAATAGACATGCATACATACAAAAGGCGATTTTTGGATTTTTATGAAAAGGTGTTGACTTGTTTATTTAATGAAATTGGGGGTGTGAGTGGTCCCCCATTTGGATTTTGTTTTGGAAAGTGGGTTTTTAAGAAATATAATCAAAACATTCCTCATGACTATTCCCCACTTGTCCCAAGTTGACAAAGATCAAACACTTTAAGGTAGAGAACAATCTATCCTTTTGTCTTTTTACACATAAATGCCATGCCAAAAGTGTTGGAAAAATTTTGGCATGGTTTCGTCTGTACCATGTGTCCCGGATGTGCAAAAATCAACTTCTAGAGTTGAGTTTGCAAAATGTGGGCAACATGTACCCGACAAAAGCATTTATTACCAAAATATTCATATAATATTATACATGCAAACATTAACAGAAACGAGAATAGTTGATCCATCTATACTACTGTAATGTACTAATGTCACCAACAAAACTCATGCTGTTAAAAACATAAATTTTGCAGATATCATCTACATGCATTTTCAGTCATCATCAACAATTATCTATTGAAAAACAACACAGTGGCTGAAGAAAGCATGACCACCGTGTTAACCCTATTCACAGATTAGCAAAACACAAATACAGATAACACAAATACACACAAAGACACAAATGGAACAACAATACTGCAATATGAACAAAAATCAAATTTTTAAAGGATTTTGAGACCCTCATTTTCAAAATAAGAACATCCCCTTTACCACAGAAAACTTCGAACCCTTAAATGGCAGTTTTTATCAAAAAGGTCCTCAAACCCTAGGTTCTGCCTAGTCGGTTTCTACCCCATTTCTGAACAAACCCAACATACTCGACTCTTTTCCGACTCCTCCCGAAATGAGAAACAAAAGCATTCCCCTCCCCAACCTCGATTTCGCAAGGAATACGAAAAGACAAAACTGAAAACTGCGAAAACCGAGTGCGAAAACGGAAAAGAAACACTTACCCCCTGCTCCCACTTGGATTGGATGATGAAGAAGCCATTTCCGACGAGTTCAAGCGGAGGGAATGTCGAGATGAGTGACTGGTTTTCGCGAGGGAGAAGGGTTCGCGAGAGAGAAAACACGGGTGTTTTGGAAATGTGAAAAGTGAAAGTGATGGAAGTGGGGGGGAAACACGGATATATAAAGGATTTGGACAGGGAGGTTCGAATTATGCACCAATTCGAATTAATTCGAATTGGTGCATTCTGTGAGAGATGCGAGTTATTCAGGACAATTCGAATTAATTCGAATTGGCTTGAAAGACAAAGAAACCAAGCAAGTTCGAATTACTGAGATCAATTCGAAATAATTCGAATTGGCTCACAATTCGAACTTGAGAATGTGGGCAAAATCTGCACAAGGCTGAAATGAATTAATTCGAATTGCTAGAATAACTCGAATTGCTCACTTGCTGAGGAAAATGCCTTGTGCATGCTAATTCGAATTAGTTAGGCAATTCGAATTAATTCGAATTGCCTTATAATTCGAATTGCACTACTTGGCCAAAATAAATCCGAAAATTCTGCCTTGGTTGCCAATTCAAATTTTCATGCCAATTCGAATTAATTCGAATTGCCTGACTAATTCGAATTAACAAATCAGAAGGTGAAAATTCCAAGGCAGAATGTCTTGAATGTGGTCTGTTCCAAGCAATTCGAATTAATTCGAATTTTCTTGAAATGAAAAGTATACCACATTCAAGACTTAGGAAAATTTTTAGGTTTTCCAAAAACTATATGAACTCAAAAGCAAACATATCTACACCGAAAGAGAATCTAAAACATATTGCTTGCATAAATTAGGTTGGGTTAACAATTTTATTTTATGAATGTATTCTGGATTTTAGATTTCTCTAAATTCCAAAATTAACCTCCATTAAATATAATGTTACCCCAACCGGGAACCTGGTTTTTGGAAGCTTTATCTTTCTTTTTGTTGGTTCCTCGAATTCCTGCAAAACAATTATGAAAAGGTATTAGGTTTTCTCCAATTATCAACATCCTCACATTTAGAGTCTTAGTACTCTAAATGTTCTCTTGATTTTTGGATACTTTGTCCCAATAAAAATAAGTGAAGAAAGTAATAAATAAGTAAGTAAATATATGTATAATATTTATTGAACATAAGCCGGTTCTGTTGTCATCTGAGCTTCTTTTTCGGAGTCGAACTGCCCAAGATACTCCTTTAGTCTGTGTTTAGGATGGATCTGTTGACAGACATTGTCTCAATCTTCTCCCAAGCTTGGTCCATAGGCAAGTGGAGTAAATGTCGTCCGCCAGCCGCGTCTAACATTGTTCTCCATGGGTGGGTGAGTCCTCCGTAGAATTTCCTCAATTGCTCCCACGGTGCGTACCCGTGTTGGGGGCATCGCCTGATGAGGCCCAAGAATCTTTCCTTCGCATCATATAATGACTCGTCTAGCTTCATCTTGAAATCTCCAATCTTAGCTCGTCCTTCCTCAATCTTTGATTCTGGAAAATACTTCAGCAAAAAGCTCCTCACCAAGTCTGCCCAAGTGCTCCGCAGATTGATAGGCAATGACTTATACCAGTCCCTGGCACCACTATACAAAGAAAATGGAAACAACATTAGCCTTATAGCATCAGGAGAGACTCCCTGATTTTTGATCGTGTCGCAGAGCTCCAGGAAGGTCTGGAGATGATCATGAGGGTCCTCATGATTTGCACCGCAGAACTGATTGTTTTGCACCAAATTAATGAGTGCCGGTTTGAGCTCGAAATTGCGTGCGGGAAAATGTGCTCTCCCAGGTCCATCCAGATAGGGCTCTACAATTGGTTGCATGAAGTCTGCTGCTGCTTGCTGCTGTTGTTGATTTCCTTGTTCAGCTTGGTTCTGGTACTGTTGGTGGTAATTGGGAAATTGCTGGAAGTTATGTGGATCTTGTGGGTTGTTCTGAAACTGATCTGGATTGAAAGCTTGGTTTTGGTATTGTTGGTTTGGTATGTTTTGGTTTTGGTGAAATTGGTTTACGGGTGGTGGTGGTTGTTGGTGGAATTGCTGGTATTGCTGCTGATTAGGATTTGGTAGATTCTCCTCTTCGTTGGCACGATTAGGATGCTCTACCACTCCTCCGTCGGCTCCATTACCAGGGTTATTTGGTGGTTGGTCTATGGGTAAGATCGGGGGAATGTTTTGGTTTTCTGCCATATCTGATAAATCGCTGCTTGATGTTTCAGGTGAAGTGCGGCTCCGACGCTCCTGCTCTTTCCGTCTTCTGGCTTCTGCCCTCAGTTGGTGAGCGGTCCTTTCTATTTCTAGATCGAACGGTAGCTCCGGTAATGTGTTCCTTCTCCGTTGCATAAGCAGTTGGTATCAAGCTTTTGACAGTACCTGTACAACCCCCAGGTTAGTAACGGCTCAAGAATATATACAAAAACTATCTATGAGTAAATCAGGAGTGTAATTCTCCTAGTAAACGGCGCTGCATCCTCCCCGGCAACGGCGCCATGAAACTTTTGACGAGCTTCGCCAACACGAGTAATTTTCTGAAAATTCCTTTACTGGTTTATTGCTTAAGGAGGAAACTGTGATTTCAAATGGTGCCTCAAGAGTCCCCGGTGACGGCCATGAAACTTTTGCACCCAAGCCAAGTTTCATTTTGCTACTGGGGGGTTGAAGAACCGTCTAAATACAATTTCCAAGTTCGGATTTATTAAATGAAAAGAGTTATGATTGGGGGAAGGGGTTTAAGAATATATTAAGATTTCCCTTTTTATCACTCCTGTGGGGTTCAAACGGCGCTGTGGTCCTCCCAGCCATGAAACTTTTGACAAATATCACGGTGCAACAGGGATGGACCTTCAGTCTGTCACCCTGAAAGTCCCTGATATCTGCACCATGATGCTTCTCTAAATTTCATGTCAAAGAGATACCTGCCATAAAATTCTTGAACATCTTCCCACTGTAAGAGTATTTGCCCAAAATGTTGTTTTTATTTACTCGTGTCACGAAACTGTGCTCCCGAAAGCGCACGGGTCAAAAATTGCAGTAATTTATAGTAAGTACCGGATCGTTCACTGGAGGATGTGCGATGGAAGCAAGGCCCACGTCGTTTACTAAGATTTTCCACTTGGTTACTCGTTTCAAGTTTTGCAAGGGTTTCTAACAACTACTTGACATAAATTAAACCAGATCATGAAAACAGTAAAAATTATTCTACAAAGCATGGTAAACTAGGTCGAAGAAAGCAATTAAATCTATACTACGAAAGCAATATAAAAGTATGCTACACTATCTAGAAAGCAGATTTAAATATGACAGAAGGGACAGGGAGGAAATAATAAAGATTGGACAAGATTCAGATGAAACACAATTAAACTTCCATTTTTAATACACAGATCTTAGCTTGGGATAATCCTCTAGTTAGCTAACTCTCATGCTTTCTACACCATGTTCCCTTTAACAGACAGGTACTTATGGTGAGAATTTACATGCTCTTAAGACAACAATTTCTAAGATACCACAGACTTATAACTCCCTCCACAGGCCTTGTGAAGTTACATTACATATCTATGGTGGACAAGCAACACCTAACATATCATTAGTTCACATGCCAAGTACTCCTATCATTCCCCCATGTCACACCCAAAGTTTCAAATCACGCCCCGAACCATTCCATAACTCTCAAACCTTTTAACAGATGGACAGCCCCTAATTCTTCCGAGTGACCTCTATGAAAGCATTTAAAGGAAAGCAGTAAAGAAGGCTGTAAAGAAAGCATTTAAATCTATCACTCGGAATCGTTAAAAACGTCTCTTTCCGTTAGTATAAAAGAGCCCCTGGTCTTGGTGACCAGATGCAGATCAAGAACCTCCCAGACATCGATAAGCCACAGGGCTTACAACATCTGGGTAGTTATGAGATACAAACTAAATGAAATAGATCCATAAATGAACCTATTCCGGATGTACTCACTCAAGACTCAATTCTAGACTTTGGCAGAAGAAGATAGTAGTCGAAGGAATACTCGACCTTACCTTATAAATTCACCAAGGCCTATATGTTGTTCCTATAGTATTATTTATCACATCTCATCTGCACCCAAGTGGATATTGACTTAATGCGATATCTAATATCAGATTTCCAACACACAGCAATTTCGAGAGCAATTGATATTTGAAAATCATTCCCTAGACAGGTACTAAACTCTCAATTAAAACACAGATCCTTTCAGTCTAGATGAGACCTAATCGCTGACTCTGCTTCTAAGCTCTCAAAATCAATCCCCAGTGGAAGATGAATTAGTCATAACTGTCGAATTTATCCCTTACTCAGATCCGGATTTTATAAAGGAGTTTTTGTTGGAAATTTATTATGCAGCATCTGATTTAAATCAAGACTTCTATGTCCAAGGGGAAGGATCCCCAAAATAGCAATAAGACCAGAACATCTACATAATAGTATCATGCATACAAGTATATGAAAAGGAAAATAAAATACCCCAAAATATATGGTGAGGTTAGACAGAATGCGATACACAAAGATGGATTAGCCTGAGATGAGAAGAAATCGGCTAAAAAGAGTGCCAGAGATAGTTGGGGTTTTCCGGCTGCAAACATCTGCTGTCCGGTTCCCAATTTTCCCAGATGATTGATTTTAGACAAAAGAATTCCAAACAACGGTGACCGCCGTCATTTAGTTTTCTTTTGTCTGTGAGTGGAAAAATAACCCACATATTTCTTGCTGTAATATTTCTCAACTGATGTTGGTCGACATCAGTTGATACTATTGCAACTTGAATTCAGGTTTGAAATTAAGAAAAAGAAAAGTAAAACTGTATCTGGTTAGGAATTGGCTGAGTGACTAATCGAAACTCTTAGTGAAGAGAACGCTCGCCGAAGCTTCCACCAACCACTAACCAGATCATGCAAAATAACAGATAATGATTGACACACAGAAGACGGGTTAGTCGATATCCCTGTGAAGGGACCTTTTACCAACATTAATCTGTAGTGTTTCTCATTATCCGTTCATACACACAATGAAGGAGAAAACATGAGAGTAAGAAAATATTTTTGGTACTGTGTGGGTGTTAAGCACACAATAAGTAGACGCTAGTAGGTTGAAATGTGTAATGGATAGAAACCAGATGAACTGGGCCGAGGCCCAATACACCCATGCAACTTACACAAATCATGAGAGAAAAATGTTTTTGGAGTTTTCAAAATAGAAGGGATAGTTCAATTCGAATTATTGGGGTAATTCGAATTGAGAATGCATGAAGAATGAAGTAAGATCTTACCCAATTAATCCTTGCAAAGGAATGAGATATCAACTAATTCGAGTTGTTGAGCAATTCGAATTAATTCGAATTGGGCAACTCGAATTGATGAAGTCCTTTCCTTGCTCAAAATTGACTAAGGCATATACCTCAAGGGGAGGGTGAATTCGAATTGTTCAGCAATTCGAATTAATTCGAATTGCAACAATTCGAATTGGTAAGAGATGGAAAATAAACTAAGGCATGAAGGGATGACAATGGATACAATGTGGTTTTTCAAACCAATTCGAATTGTTGAGCAATTCGAATTAATTCGAATTGGTTGGAAACCACATAGAGAATAATTTGGCTATGCAATTCGAATTTCTTAGGCAATTCGAATTAATTCGAATTGCCTCAATTCGAATCACATATTTTTCAGACAACAACAATTTTTGTTCTCACAAGTATGGGTTAGGTGAACACTGTACTGTAATGATGGGTTTAGATTTACTAAATCCCTCATCTCACATCAGTGGCATTTCACAGCCACCCTAGTGAGATTTTCAAGAAATAAACAAATACATGTCTAGTGGGTATTGGCCAGATTCAAACCCTATTTCTACAAACAAGAAATCAAAGATCAAAAAGCCTAAAACATCTAGTTATCTAAGAAGTGCATGAATAAACTAAGAACACTCAAGTTATGTAAGGTAGCATGAAATAGGATTAAGGCAGGAATGATAAAACTTAAATATAAATTAAAACAAACCTTAAAAACATCTAAAACCTAAGAACACTTATTTGAAGCTCTAAGGCACTAAATCAAGCCAAAAACCCACCAAACATGCATTTATTAAGTTTGAATGTCAACTAGGACTTAATAAATGTAACCTAGTTGAAACAAACAAACATACTAAGCATTTATTTCTAGGGAAAGCATTAAAGAGTGCCAAAACAAATGAATAAAACCATTTCTAGAAATTTTCCTTGTATTGACACTTTGGAAGCAAAATAAAGAACCCAAAACCATCATTAGCTTGAGGGTAGGGTTTATTCTAACTAGAAAGCATGTAAAAATATGGAAAATGGCTACTCTAAGGGTTACACAAACTGCTTCTACACTAAACTAAGTTCAAGCATGTAAAGATTACACTACTTGCAAGAAAAATAAACTAAACTAGACTAAACTACCTACCTAACCCTTAAGGGGTGTGGAACCTCCTGCTGTTCTTTTTGTCCCAAGCTGCTTTTTGGCTAAAATTCTTTATCTTCTGATTCTGTTGTGGAAGGCCTGCTTTTATAGACAATCTTCAAAACCCTAGGCCCACCAATGTTGTGCTCATGCTCCACAGCTTCAATGAGTGAAGTTCGAATTATCTCAACCAATTCGAGTTAATTCGAATTATGAGATTTCTTCCTTGAGCAGGAATTGTAGCCTTCAGTAGTCAATTCGAATTGTTGTGAATAATTCGAATTGGTCTTTTCTCGAATTGGATGAGGGTTTCTGCTTGGCTTCCTTGCACTTGTTGGCAATTCGAATTGTTTGTGCCAATTCGAATTAATTCGAACTTGGACAATTCGAATTGCATCTTCTTCTTGCCTTTGGGTTTCTTCTCTCTTCATTCCCTAATTCGAATTAATTCGAACTTGAACAATTCGAATTAGGCTTCTGCATTCCTTCCAACACTTAACCATTTCTTTGCTCTCTTTAGCAATTCGAATTGTTGTGCAATTCGAATTGCCTACAATTCGAATTGTGCTTCAACACTTAACCAAATTTCAGTTGTGGGATTTTAAATCTTTTTCCCATCTTTTTGGATTTTTGTGGGCTCTTTTATTCTTTTGCCCATCTTTTCATTCCTTTTTCTTTTCTTTTTTCCTTTTTTCATGTTTTTGGATTTTTCTAACACAAATACAATTTAAAATTGCATATTTTGTGTCTTTTTGTTACCGGCTCGATGTTTTTATAAATTCGCATTAATCTGTCAAATTCAACTGCTTTCTTATTGAAATAAGATAGAATCACGATCAAAATGTCCGTCTCAGACACGGAAATGGATTGGAAATAATGGACAATTTTGGCCATTATCATAGTCTCACAGCTTCGAGTCTTGCCACAGGTGCAAAAGTCTCGCTGTAGTCCACTCCCTCCACTTGGGTGTACCCTTGAGCTACGAGCCTAGCTTTGTTTCGGATCACATTCCCGTTCTCGTCACTCTTGTTCTTGAATACCCATTTTGTTCCAATGACGTTGATGTGATTTGGATGCTCGACCAAGGTCCATACTTCATTCCTCTTGAACTGAGCAAGCTCTTCCTGTATGGCATTAATCCAGTTTTCGTCTTGTAGAGCTTCTTCAACTCTGGTAGGTTCGATCCTGGAAGTGAAGCAATGCAACCCAGCAAACTCTCTATAGTCGATCTTTTTCTTAACTCGATTTCTCCGATCTTCGAGTACATCCCCAATCACATCCTCTGGATTGTGATTGCGATGGATTCTGACTTGGGGGGCAGCCACTTCTGACTGTGTTGGTGTTCCAACTGGTGTTTGAACACTGGGTTGGATCTCCTCACTTTCAGTAGTAGTTTCCAGTTTGTCTTCTGATAAAGATCGTGATTGTCCAGAGCTTTGGGTGTCTTTCTCTGCATCCTCCTCCTGAGACTCGACTGGTGTTCCTCTGTTGGGCGCATCTTCCACAATGACATTTGTGGATTCGATTACCTTCCTGGTTCTAGAGTTGTATACTCGAAAGGCCTTGCTAGAGGTTGAATAACCAACAAAGACGCCTTCGTCACTTTTCTCCTTGAACTTCCCGGTGTGTTCCCTGTCATTAAGCACAAAACACTTGCAACCAAAGATGTGAAAATATGATATTGAAGTCTTTTTACCCTTCCATAATTCATATGGAGTCATGAGTGTTCTAGGACTGATGTACACTCGATTTATCATATAGCACGCCGTGTTGATTGCTTCTGCCCAGAGAAACTCAGGAGCCTTCTTGGAGTTTATCATGACCCGTGCCATTTCTTGCAAGGTTCGGTTCTTCCTCTCCACCACTCCATTCTGCTGGGGAGTTTTTGGTGCTGAAAACTCGTGTTTGATCCCAATGCTAGAGCAGTAATCATCGAATGCTTGATTTTCGAATTCCTTCCCATGATCACTGCGAATTCTCTTCACTTTGCCATCTTTCTCGTTCATAATTTGATTGCACAGTTTCATAAAGGCTTTGAAAGCTTCACTCTTTTCCCTGAGAAAGTCAACCCACGTATATCTGGAAAAATCATCTACACAAAAAGAATATATACCGTTTACCTCCCAGACTAGGAATTTCAGTTGGCCCAATGAGGTCCATGTGTAAGAGTTCCAGACAGTGTGTTGTCGCATTGTGTTCAGTCACGGGATGGGACACACGAGTTTGTTTGTTCTTGGCACAGTCTTCACAGAAGTCCGAGGCATGTTTCTTTAGGTCTTGAAGTCCACAAACAGCTCCTGTCCTGCTCAGCTTGATTAGATCTCTGAAGTTCAGATGACCTAATTTCTCATGCCAAAGTAGATTTCGGGAACCTCCTGCATCCTTCACAAAATTACATGTTTGAACGAGTAAATAACAGTCATTCCGAGATCTCAGTCCCCTCATGACGCACACATTGTTAGGATCAAGAACTTCACAATATTTTTTGTTAAAGGATACAGTCAAGTCCTCATCGCATAGTTGACTTATGCTTATGAGATTAGCATGTAGTCCTTCCACATAGTAGACATTGTTGAGCTTGGGCAGACCATTTCCATGTAGAGTTCTGTCCAGAGAGACGACCTTTCTTACCGTTTCCAAAGACCACTGATCCACCATCAATGTCTTTGAATGGTTTAAGGACATCTTTGTCTCCTGTCATATGCCTCGAGCAACCACTATCGAAGTACCACGTTGCACTCTTATCCTTTTGTCTGGAGGATAGGAAGGCAACATTACACCTTGCTGAAATTTTGGTAACCCATTCGCGCCTTATGGAGATCCTCTTTTTGAGCTCTTCATTAGGCCAGCTCACAGGTCTTCCCTCAAGAAGATCCTTGATAATCCTTCGACAGTGTTCGGTCTTGTGCCCTCTGAACTTGCAATAGTCGCATATGAGAGGTCCTTTGAACGAACTCCTCCTTTTGCTGTGGCCCTTGGAACCTTTGTGAAAGGTTCTAGTGGTCTGGCTTGGTGTTCGATCATTTAGTTGACCTCCTGCAACGAACTTGATTTTCCCTTTGGAGGTAGAGGCAGAGCTGAAGTTGTTGTACCCAAGACCTCGCCTGTTCCCATGAGATTTCCCAGCTGCTAGAGCATCATCAAGTTTGGCCTTGCCTTTATTCATGTCCGACAGAATCTTCTCAGATTTGCTGAGTTTCTCCCTGAGTTCAGTCATTTCTACAGTAAGAAGATCATGCTTGGAAGAAATCTTTTCCTTTTCCTCTTTCTCGTAGAGTATTCCAGCTTCAAGTTCTGTCACGTGAATGGACACCACTTCAGCTTTAGACAGTAAGTCTTTTTTCTCGTCCAGAAGCCTCTCAATCTCGTTCCTAAGATCTTGATTGGTTCTTTGCAGATCTTCTATCTCAGTCATCGAAGCTTCGAGTCTATCGAATACTTCATTGCAGAGATCCGTGAGACGTTCTATTTTATCTGCCTCTTTGCTGCTAAGAGAAGCACAATCATGATCAAAGAAATCATTATTCACTGGGTTCGAAGCAGTACCGTGTTGTGACTCAGTGTCCGAACATGAGTCTGAATCCCATGTTCTTGGTGCCATGAGAGCAATCCCATGTTCAGATTCTCCTTCACTACATTCAGGTTCCTCATCATGGTCACTAAAAGTAATGTGGTAAGTCTTCTTCTCCTTTTTCTTCAGATATCCACAGTCTGCCCTAATGTGACCAAAGCCTCCGCATTCATAGCATTCTGGTCCTTTGGGCCTTTCCTCGGTCTGTTGATCCTTGCCATAAGGCTTGGATCTCCTTTTGGGATCTCTTCTGAGATTCGATCCTTCTCCCTTTCCGCTAGGATACCCTTGCTTTCCTCTCTTATTTTTGAGGAGTCTGGCAAGTCTTTTGGTGAGAAGGGAGACCTCATCATCATCGCTGTGGTCGCTCTCAATTTCGGCTTCTTTGTCACTTACCAATTTAGACTCAGCCTTGAAGGCAATGCTTTTGCTTCCAACCTCCTTGCAGTGATCCATTTCCCAAGACTGGAGTATCCCCATTAGTTCATCCACTTGCATAGTGGAGTAATCCTTGTAGAGTTCTAGGGCGGCAATCTTGGGATTGAACCTGTCAGGAATAGTTCCCACAATTTTCCTCACCAACTCTTGTTGGGAATAGGTTTTCCCAAGTTGATGTGCCTGATTGGTCAAGTCACGAATTCTACCAACATAGCTAACAATACTTTCATTTTCGTCCATAACGAGTTTATGAAATTGAGATTCTATAGAAATTAACTTGGAAGATCTAACAGAAGCCATACCTTCATGGGAGTTTACCAGTACTTCCCATGCATCCAGTGTCACATGCAGAGACAAGCTTGTATTGTTCTTCAGTAACCCCATTGAAGATAGCATTGAGAGCCTTGGAGTTCATGGAGGATAGGGTCTTTTCTTCCGCAGTCCATTTGTCCTTGGGTTTGGGTGTTTTGACACCTTCATCGTCCTCAACAGTGGGACGCTCGAACTTGGATTCAACAGCATCCCAAACTCCCTCATCAATGGCCATGAGAAAAGCCCTCATCCTGGTTTTCCAGTAGGAGAAGTTTGTTCCATCAAGCAAGGGTGGCCTGGAAATGTTTCCTCCTTCACGACTCATCTTGACGCTTGGATCTCACCCGAAGGTGTGTGCGCTCTGATACCACTTGTTGGTCCACTTATCGTCAAGACTAAGAATCTTAATCATAACTGTTTGTTCAACCACACACTTAAATAAACTATTAGTAGGTTAGTTATAGAAAATAAATAAGTGCAGTAAAGAGACAAGAACAAACAGAGAGTTGTTGACCCAGTTCGGCCCAAGGCCTACGTCTGGGGGATACCAATCCAGGAGTGTTCCACTATGTGTTCGAACACTACGTTACAACACGAACAATAGTGAACAAATAATCCTTTACTCCAACACCCAAGCAGATGATCGATGGTACCAGAAACTCCCTTTTCTGGTGAGAATGCTCCGATTCTACTTCGACCCCTTGAAGACTCCTTCTCCAAGTTTCCCTTGAGTGAGCCTGTAAAAGATCCTCCCTTTGATGTAGCAATGAAGGGTAGTATCTTGTTGACACGAACTTGAGTGTTGCCCTTGATTGAAGGTGTCGAAATCAACCAATGGTTCGATGTGCACGATGGACGAATGACCACTCAAGTGACAATCTCTTTCACAAGTGATGAAACTCACGGATGGGGTGAAGAGATTGAATGAGGATTTCTCACACGTTTTGATCTTAAGAAGGGTAATACAGAAGCTATGATTCGTCCACTGTGATTAGTCCTTCTTAAAGAGATATTCAAAATCCTGTTGCTATGGAAGGGTATAATCATATCCACGAAATCTTCTTCCTTCCATAGCCGATGCATTCTTTACTCGGTTGGGAGGATCCGTTTGCCATAACACAGACGCACACCATAAGGAAATGATAGAAGACAGTTGGGGGACGCTCCTTACCATGCTGCCTTGGCCTTATCCGATTTGCAAATATATCTTTCCAAGAATACTACGCGGATAAGACTAAGGGTTGGGAACCTATCTAGTATTCATCATTGGGTTGGAACACATTATCTCAAAATATGGGTACTAACAAAACCCAAGGCCACACAAATTACAAATGGACAAAGGGGAGGGATAAGGGCTGGGTGGGGAATTGAACTACAAGAATTGCATGAAAAAATCTGTATCTAACATAATATAATTAATATTGTGAATATAAATCTTGGGTAAGGCTATGTCTATGTTTGACAAATAATTAGAGTTTAGAATTTTAAGTTTGAAATTAATAGCTAGAAATAGTTTTAAATTGAAATAGTTTTGTTGATCATTATTAATATATTGATCTTGAGATCTTACGATTCTACGATCTCATGTCTTAAAATAATCCAGATCTTTGTAGGATTTTAAATTTAGTAGGATCTTGATCTTAAACTCGAACTTGATTGTTAAAATCCCCGATTTTAATGGTAGGATCTCACGATCCTATACGATCTGATCCTACCGAAATTTGAAATATGCTCCCATAATATCACGTTTATTATAAAATTGGTCTTAAATTTTATTTTTGAATATTAAATTGCTTCATCGCTTCATTTACTTAATAATATTCTATGTTTGCTTTCACTTGTTAATATGTATAATTATTTTTATCTATTGCTATCAAGATATCAATATGTTTGTTAAATTTATTTTAACCAAGCTCAATTAATCCATTTCAGCTGCTAATCCATCTTCTACACGTCGAGGATAATTAAGATTAAAAGGAAAAAGATTAAAAAAAAAGACACGGGAAATTCAAATCTATTTAGAAAAAATAAACCCAAATGATCCGATAACTTTGTATGATTTCTTAAATCGTCAATAAAAATTTTATTAACTCATTTTATTCGCTAAATATACTAATCTAATTTTGCTTGGTTTATTATTTAACTTTATTCGCTAAAGACACGAGCCATTCAAATCTATTTCTTCTTTTTCTTAAGAGCTGCACACTTGGTATTGTTATGGTATTGTTGTTGGTATTGTTGTTGTGGTTTTGTAATAGTTTTGATGTGGCTAGGTTTATTACTTTCTTTTCTTTTGTATTGGTTGCGGATTTCGGCAACTATGTTGATGTGGTGTTTTGATGTGGTGTCCCATTTATGATGTATTCCAACACTTTGGTTTTTGAGTGGAATAAAATGTCGTTTTCTTCTCAAAAAAGAGCTGCACACTTGAGTTTTGCTTGGTTATTATTTAACTTTAGACCAATCTCACTTTTATGATAACTAGTAATAGCACAATGGCCGGAAATATGGACAATGTGAATAAAAGTATTTAGTTTAACAAATAAAATTGTTTAATTTTATTATATTGCATATATTCCCAAAATTCCTTAAACTATTTTAATCAATACATGTATATGAAAAAAGCAATCGACCAATAGGCATATCTCGTTACCAATATTTATAATATATTACAATTTAGTTCCGTAAAAAATATTATACTTCGAATAATAGTGGTGGCTTGGGCTCCCAGACACCTTTGTCGATACACGGGTGTCAATGTTTACCAAAAAAATAATAGTTGAAAGGACAAAAAAAAATGAAAAATCAAATATAAAAGATTTTCTTCTCACGGCTCTAATGGTGTAGATTGAGAAAGAAAGCACGTGAAATGACATTGCACCCAGTACTTGATTATTGATATTAATTCATTCTAAAGCGTTGAAAAATTAGAAATTTCATAAAGGTATAGATATTTCCAAATTAAATTAGAAAATATAAGAAATACTCTTGTGAATGACTCTTGTTTAATCAACTTATTTTCGTATTGCAATTTATCTAATAAAAATATTTTTATTCATATGAGTATATATAATATCAATCTATAAAGTACTTATTCATAATTTGTCATATATTATTTAATTATATATAATTTCAACTCGAAAAAGATTGGTTAAGAATGAAAATATATTTAAAGAATAAATATACCAACCCATAAAGTTTTTGCTACATATTTTATTTGATAGTATTCTATATCTATAATAATTAATGAAATTAAATTATCTAATATAAATATCGCTTAAATTTAGTTCTCTTATATTTTAGAAGTGGATTATGCTTTTATGAAGTAATTCTTTCATTTTTTTATAGTGAGAAATGATTGACTTTTACTATTGTTTATTATCCAATTTTGACTAATGCTTATACAATATCTATAGGAAGAAAAAAACGTAGTCAAGTGCGATATTGTTAGATTGATCTCATCATGTAGTTTTAAAATATTAAATTTTTTTAAATTTTTACATGTACACATTTTGAGTTATTGATGAATTATTGATCATTATGAATGTGTATTGGATTGCGTGCAGAAAGAGAATATTGAGAAAATAATAAGGTTACTGCTCATAAGGAGATTTTATGAGAGAGAATTAGTAGGTAACTGTTAATAAGAGATATTGTTTTTATATATAGATAGATATATTATATAAGAAAAAAAGATATATTACATGAGATGTTACTAAATTCGTTTAATTACGTAATTTTACAATATCAAATTCTTATGTCTTTATTTATATCCAATTTAAATTATTAATCATTAAAAATACGCATTTAATTGGGTAGAAAGTGGATCCGTATCACTTTTAAAAACATAGATGGATTGTATGGAACAATCCTACAAATAAAAATATATCCATACCAATGAGACTGTGTAATTATATAATATGAATACCTAATAAAATCAATTGTTGGTTGATGAGTAGTAATAAAAGCTGGCTTTGGTAGGTAGATTACGATTCGATGGCCAGCCACAAAGGCGATTAGGACCAGAATGGCATCAATTTTATGTTATAACATACTCTCAGCTGTATTAGTCGACACAATCTCACAGAAGCTATTCAATATAATTTATTCCATATTTATGACTAAATAGCTAACATCATCAAACATATATAACACATACACATAAATCCAACATACTCTATCACATCCTCGTCTAATACCACAACCAAATTGAAATAATTAAAATCTTCGTACATAGCACACACTGTTGCACAAACACATGAATATATTCATTAACCATTATATAGATGTTTCTTTGTAGGAGATAGGTCATTACGCTTTTTCAGTCGGTTTGCAAATAGACTGCTGGTTCCAAACGCGGCACAGCAACTGCTACCAATGGCTCCCTAATCATCATAAGCCCATCTTCCGACTCCGTTAAATCGATATTTTCGGGACCATTCGGTTGTGCCTTCCAAGAAAACCCTTGAATAAGCCTAGCCAGAGCCAAAGTTGTTAGAGTAGAGCCCAACACGACTCCTGGGCAACCTCGTCTTCCGGTTCTAAACGACAGCATACGCAGTTGGGGATCTTCGAGCACTACCTTACCCTTGCCCTGATCTTCGGAAATGTGCCGGTCAGGGTTGTACTCAAGAGGGTTTTTCCAAACCCTAGGGTTGCGCCCTAGGCCGGAACGACTTAGAAGCACCTGACTACCTTTGGGTATCCGGTAGCCTCCAACAACAATCTCCTCCGACGACATGTGTGGGATATTGAACGAAACGAGAGGGTGCATCCTAAGTGACTCTTTAGCACATGCGTTGATGTAGTTCAATTTTGGTAGATCTGATTCTTGTACTAACCGGTTCCTACCGACGACCCGATCCAACTCTTCAGAGGCTTTATCGAGTAACTCGGTTTGTTTATTAACTCTCCAAGCGACCATTCAATAGCATTTAAGGGATTGTCAATGCTAGCGATCATTATTTCCTGTGGATTTCATCAACTTCAATATCAATTGCATGTATATATATAACATTACAAAAATATAAGATATTAAACATTATTATGAAATAAGCTAGCAACAAATTCGGAAGCTAAATCTTTAGTCCTAACAAGAAATATTGGATTTTCCCTGTAGTGATATCAACCATGAATTTATGGACACTGAAAAGAAAAAAGATAATTAACATCAAAATGTGTGGAAACAGTGAGCGCTTACACAAATTTGTGATTTGATCTCTTCAGTTGTCAGGAGAGGATTGTTGTTGCAGTCCCTGAGGTTGATCAACCTGTCAAGGATGTCCTCTTCCGTCTTTCGTATACCCTTGTGCCACATTTCAACCCTTTCATCAATTTCTGGATTTTGGTATTTTTTCATGGTGTCTGTAGCCTTTGTGATGCTTCTCTTATGCCCATCCAAATCGAACCCTTCCAACCATGGAATGAAATCAGCAATGGCAAGTCCAAAAAAGTATGAAATAATGGTGAATGTTGCTTTCATGTGTTCATCATTCATTTCCAGGGTAACACCATCCACTGCTCCATTGCCAAAAAACCCCTTACTGAAAACCATTTTCCTGACAATGTTTTTACTTATAACATAGAGCAATATTTCTCACATTCACAAGCCCATCGTTGAGTGGGCTTCGACATTTTTCGTAGACATATCGTATCAGTTCATCTGCTTCATTGCGCCGCATATCATGGAATTTTTTATGCATGGATGGCGAGAGAATTTCTGACGAAAAAACCCTCTTCATCTTCTTCCACTTGTCACCATACGAAGAAAGTAACATCATTGCTGGGTAATTATTGCTTATCACTTTAGCAGAAGTTACAAAAGGCCTCATGGAGAAGATCAAGTCATGCTTTTTCAAGAACTCACGAGCTAGTTCAGGTGATGTGACCGGGATTATGTGGGAGTTTCCAAGGCGGAAACAAGCTATTTCGGTTTTCATATCTTGCATAGTTCGGTGGATCCATTGAGATTTTGATTTGTTTATCAGCATTTGAGGGAGGGACCAACGAAAGGGTATTGGTTGGCCCCGGAGGGAGAGGGGCAGATCTTCTTTTCACGAGGCTTAAACATTTGCAAAAGATGATTGTAGCAAACCCTAAAGCTACAATGGAGGAGAGTTGAGAAAAGAGTTGGATAAGCATATTCATCTCTTGGGGAAGGAAATGTTTGTATCGGCTATTATTGATTGTGTTCAATGAATAATAAGTGAATTATGGTTTGATTGTTGGAATTTTGAATTGGGGAGAAGAGAGTTTAGATGTTATTATTCTAAATCTCGTTCTGCATTTTTTTCGCTAACATTACAAGGCTATTTATAGCCGGAAGGAGTACAAATGTAAAGATAGAAAATACAATATTTTTGACAACTACGGATATGCAATCCGCAAGTTTTGACAATGGCAATCAAACAAGGCGGCTACTTTGACGACGGCGTGCGCATCTCTTTTTGACGACGGCGGGAGCATGCGTTGTCGGGTGAGTTTATTATTCAACATTTCTCCCCCCTTAAACTCATCCTCTTGAAATCTTGGATTCCCAGCTTCTTTCGCAAATACTGGAAGGTTTCAACTTTCAATGATTTTGTAAAAATGTCTGCAACTTGTTCACTTGAGCTGACATACTTCAACTCCACTTCTTTTCATTTTACATGTTCCCGTATGAAGTGAAAACGGGTGTCGATGTGTTTTGAGCGTTCATGATGCACTGGATTTTTTGCAAGGGCAATGGCAGACTTGTTGTCGACATGAATCTTGATTGCATTTTCTTGTTGTATTTTCAAATCTCCAAGCAATTTCTTCAGCCAAATTGCATGACAGACGCATGCAGCAGCAGCAATATATTCTGCTTCACAAGTCGATAACGCGACAATGGGTTGCTTCTTTGATGACCAAGTGAATGCATTTCTACCGAGGTAGAACACGAACCTTGATGTGCTTTTTCGATCTTCTTTACTTCCAGCCCAATCACTATCACTGAATCCAACCAATTCAGTGCTTTGATTTGTAGAGTATAGCATGCCATAATTGATTGTTCCTTTGATGTACTTCAAAATTCTTTTCGCAGCTTTCAAGTGTGAAGTTTTTGGTGTTTCCATGTACCTGCTAACAAGACCAACTCCAAACAAGATATCAGGTCGTGTGCAGGTTATGTACCTCAAGCATCCCACAAGACTTTTGTAGTAGGTTGGATTTACTGGGTTTCCTTCTCCTTCTTTGGTCAATCTGGTGCCAACTTCCAGCGGAGTGTCGACACTGCAACAATCTTCCATTGAGAATTTCTTCAGGATCTCCTTTGCATATTTTTCTTGTGAGATAAAAATTCCTTCTTCATCTTGCTTGACTCCAATGCCTAGGAAGTATTACATCAACCCCAGGTCGGACATTTCAAACTCCTTTTCCATTGATTTCTTGAACTCCCGAATCAAGGCCTTATCGTTACCTGTAAAGATAATGTCATCAACATATAGACATACCAATAAGAATTCTCCAGACAGGTTTCTTTTTGCATATAGGGAGTGCTCATATGGGCACTTTACAAATCCATTTTCGATAAAGTATTTATCGATTCTTGAATTCCAAGCTCTTGGTGACTGCTTCAATCCATAGAGCGCTTTCTTCAACCTGTATACCTTGTCTTCTTGGCCTTCAATTATGAATCTAGGTGGTTGCTCAACATAGACAACTTCTTCAAGATTTCCATTCAGAAATGCGGATTTAACATCCATTTGATGTATCTGCCATTTCTTTTGAGCTGCTAGTGAAATGAGCAGTCTCACTGTTTCAAGCCGGGCAACTGGGGCAAAGACTTCTTCATAATCAATTCCATATCTTTGATTGTACCCTTTTGCAACAAGACGGGCTTTGTGCCTTTCAATTTCTCCTTTTGCATTTCTTTTCGTCTTGAACACCCATTTGACTCCGATTGCTCGATGTTTGTCAGGAAGTGATGTGAGCTCCCATGTATTATTCTTTTCAATGGCTTGAATTTCTTCCTCCATAGCTTTTTGCCACTTAACTTCTTTAGAGGCTTCTT